>JAQQZZ010085628.1:0-35187 GCA_030265115.1 Mopalia vespertina
CGCAATAACACATTATGTGAGAAAATCTGGATATTTTCCGTTTTTATGTATGATAAAAAGGAAACTATCTTCAGCATGATATGAACTGCTGAAAAAACCAAATGGGTCTGCTAATCAACACAGGTGCCTGTTATATAGTGAAAGACAGAATGATTTATAGTGAAAGACTAATAATCATGATGTATGTGGCGTCACGAATAAAGAGGCTGTCTAACATCATTGTGTATCGAGTATCGTTTAAGCTGCCACTGCAACGACTTGCAAGAAAGAAAAAAAAAATTACCCTAGTTATAAATATGAAAGACAATCTCAGAATAATTATAGGAAGTCAGAAACCAATACAGAGGGACGAGACTTCCGGCTTCCACGACAGATGCACGCACTTTTATAATCCAATATTTCTTAATTTATTATTAGGATAAAAAATTTGGGTTATGGATGCTCTTATGGTTTGGTGGGTTAACCATAAATCAGAATGATTCAACAACACCGATTGAACTCTGAAAATCAAAACGGTGGGAATATTGGAGAAAATCCTATAAACACACAGCCCAAAATTCTATTAAACGCATAACTGAAAGCGTGACGGCATGTTTAAAATATATTTAAGCGATTTTGGTATTTTTATTACCGTCATCGTTTTAGTCAGCATCTAGCTTGGAAAGATAATAATCAATTCTAGACAAACGTTAACTAACAGTTTCAATGAAAACAAATTTATTGATCATAAGATTTACGGAATCATTATTAGTTTTCACAATAATGTACCATTTAACGATCAACATATTAGAGCTATGTTACACATTTAATACTTCATTTAATACGTATTGCAGCAGTACATGTCTTGTAAACATTGCTCGGTACAGGAAACACCTGCGTGGTATCGACCTATATAAAATATCTTACTTGGTACTCAATAGAGCGATTATCAATGCATATATAACAAGGGATAATTACTTTGACAAATTTATGTTGCTGGGTATACAAAATTTGCTGGAGCCTGCGAAGAAATACCTAATTAGAGGCTGTCTACTAACATAGTATGCTATAAGCAATTCTATTTACATTGACATTCTAATGATGTTTAGGACCCAAAGTAACTGGACTCAAAAGCTGCATTTGTTTGCCTCTGTCCAGTCAATCTTTCACGTAATAGGACATGGTGTCTATGTTATATTCCATTTTGTCACATTCGGTGTACTTGATTTGGTTGTTGTCAGCATCAGTAAGTAAAGGTTTGTACTCATCTTTATAAATCTAAAATACAAAAGAAGAGTTATTTGTATACAGACAATAAAATATGCCTAATTTTCTTTTTGTTGCATGGTATGTTAATGAAACTGATTATTGATACAAGGAGGAATATTCAATAATAGGTTATGTAGAATTTATATCAAAGGTGAAGTGAGGGACAGTCGTTTTGGAGACAGTTTATCCATATAATACACCTTCATTACAGTGTAAATTTGTATTGAGTAAATTAAAAGAAAACTCTCACAAATTAAAACCTATAATAATAGGAATAAAAAGATTGTGATATGGTATATAATGTTACTTTGTTTCAATGCATACCTTTAACGTTTTGAATGGAATCCTGTCATTTAGGTGTTGTTCATAATTTGGATGTGTCATTGGCAGAATATCAAGATTTTTAAAGTGAAAATAAACATTTTCTAAATGACAAGGAGATAAAACATACAGACAGAAACGTTTGTGGAAATAACAAACATTTGCATAAAACTGAAAACACAAATATCAAGAAATAAGTATTGGTTCGATATACTGCTACAGTGTTTGAGATAATATCTGGAATTGTCCAATATGATGCTCAAAACCGCTGAACTAAACAAGTAATATTGACATTCAAAATTACCGAAAACAGTCCTTTCAATTTATAATTCTCCTTGCTTTCGAAATGTTCATCCTGAATAGAAACAACGCTTATACTATGTGGAGGTGACGTCAAGAATGGAACACACAATACGGTATCAGAAACGTTTACAGATTTGGTAACAATACATGTTCAGAGTCTGAAGGTTCCCTTCATCTTTGAACATGTATCAAACACTGTAGGTTTTGGCTCCGTATAGTTAAAACATACTACTTTTTTTTAACATAATGAGATGTTCTGGGAAAAGGGTTGTATTTCTTTTCAGCTCAGGCTAACCAAAGTTTAAAGGCAAATGAGTTTTCTTTCATGTTATTTCGCGTAATACGTTGCTCAGGCCCTCACATTGGCTATGGTGGCAAATATTTCCTTTAACGTGATAGGATATTCAGGGTGCAGATATATTTCAAAGATTTAATTGTTTGGGTTTTTAAGGGCAATCAGCCAACAATTGGGTATTGTACGTAACTCGTTTCTTCAACTCCGCTAGTTCGTGAATCTGTTATTTCATAGGTCAGGGAGAAAGCTACCCCCATTCAAAACACGAATAATTAATGCAAAATGTTATCGGATGAAAATCTCGGTTTTATTTAAACACGGTGTATAACCTGGAGGAAACGTGTAAATGGTACTAACCTTGTCCTTTGGAGTTGGATTCCGTAAGAATATACACAAAGGTGCACATAGTAAATCCAAAACAGCTGCACCAAATAACAAACTAAAAATAAAACAGTTTGAATAAATTCTTTAGTAGGTGGGGTTTTCTTATCTACAATATTATAATGGCTAAAGTAATAATGTCATGCGTTGAAAAACAAGATCAAAAAATGAATTTGTCATGTTATTGAACAGTGGTAGTCTTTAGTGAATAATCCGGACATGTGAATTTATGACCAGAAGAATGACCTTGACCCCTGACCTAGTTGGCTAGACGGTCAAAGCATTTGTTGGTATCAATAATTCGATTAGCTGAATTTCACCCTCAATATTCAATTTTACCTGAAAGACATTGACCTTTGTAGATGAAACGTAATATAGTTTTGCGGATTTCAGTGGTTAATCATTGTAAAAGGACAAGAAAAAAAGAGTCATCAATATTGCTGGAAAGTTAAGATTCTAAAGTATTGACTAGAATACCAGCCAACCTAGATTTAAACAGTATAATGCGTCTAGTTACGTGTACTGTACACACGTATATGGGGGCTGTGGCTTAGTGGTAGCGTGTGCGCTTTCCAATCCTACTTCAATTTACCGTTCACGGGCTCGATGCCGTCTGACGACCACCAGGTATATGATATGAGTGAGTCACATGTGGGTCTGGCAATCGCGCGAATCGTTTTAAGAAGCAGTGTGAAGTAGACAATCCGTCGTCATATAAGTGAAATACCCTTCAGTACGACGTTAAACCTCAATCAAACGAACACACACAAGTATCGGACATTAAAAACTAAACGCGACTAATAAGACTTACCTTTGAAAATTAAAAGCATACAGAACAGGGCCACCCACTAACGGACCTATTTAAGGAGGAGAACATGAAAAAATTAGAAGGGATGAACAACATAATAGACAATTAGTCGCTTAAAACCTATTGGATAACCACCCATACCACATGAAGTGAATTACATCCCCGTGCAGTCACCCCTCTCGCTGTAAAATAACATATTTTCGAACGAGAGTTCCCGCAAACTTTTCATTAATGACCGCTCATACATTCCAAAGGTAAGATAATCGTTTTTGTTATGTCGCTATGTATAAGTTCCCATTCTACATGTTCAAAATCTGACTTATGCGCCCAGTGTATACCAGACAGGATTATTCCGGTTATATTGGAACATAATTAGACATAGCCGTTGGTCCGTATAATTTGATATCTAGAGGATCTCTAATGAGTGACTCGGAGATATCAAATTTATGAAACGCGGGTAGTGATTGTAGGCTCGGAATAAATGAAAATTACTACCCGAGTTTCATAAATTCGATATCCGAGTCACGAATTTCAGATTTTATTTATCCCATAAATGCCTTTTTTGTAGTAATTTTAATCAGAAATCAATATAGTATTTTCGCTTCGCCGTCGAGAGAGAAACGAGAAGCGCGCATTGGTACATACACATCTGGGTCAGTGTAAAGCGTCCATCAGAGTGAACAACATCGGCGTAACAGAAAACAGTGCCGGTTGAAATCCAATATTTATTTAACTGAAATATGATGGAAAAGTACAAAAATTTACTTTCAACTCGTGCCAATATTTAACAATTAGTTATGACCCATAAACAAAGCAGTACAAAGACATTTGGACACTTCCAAACACATCGATCGAACCGTGTCAAGACGAGCATTGCACTCTTTAAGTACATGAGCACGAAAGTTTGGACTGGATCGAAATACGGATGGAAAACGGTAAATCTCCTGTCATAAATTACATTGTGATTCGATTACACGAACACGTCCGCGGATGCCCACGTTTCACTATTGTAACTGATATGAGCTGTGGTCGCCAAAGATGCTGCTCAGTCATTGTTGTTTTGGAACTATGCAGACGCCGTTGCAGGTTATAAAATAAAATAAAATAGCGTGGGAAAGCTGGAACGATGTATCACGCGGGTTGAGACATGAAACAAATATCACATGGCTGTAATACACTGAAATTTAATCATTTATTGGATATATATGTTTCCGATTAGTGAGATACTGCTATAAACCCGAGATGAACAGGCGGTAACACCAGAACGGTATCATCTACAACTCTGAAATAGTTTATTGAGATAAGTCATAGCAATGAGTGCAACACACCATCAGCTGTTCCGAACTCTACAGAAAAGTGATAGATGTATATCTGTCATAAAATAGTCGGAAACTATTTGAAAATAATTAGTTATTTTGAAGTCTTAAGCCCATGGTTTAAAGTAGGTGTTCCGGTTTTTATTGCCCAAGCTTCCTTGAATAAAAGACAATCGCAGTAGTGAGTTCGATCGATAATTTTTGTGTCTAAATCGTTTTTGTGCCTGAATTGAAATTGCAAAAAAATCATAAAACTGTGCGAACCTTTAATTTGAACTATGAGAATCGTGTCACTGATACATGCAAATTGTATGCCTCATCAATTGTACTGTTGCGAAAGAAGTAGTAATTCAAAATCAAACAGGTCATAACTATGCAACAGTCACTACCTCATATTCAAACTTGATCCGTAAGTTTGCATACAAAAAGCCGTATTCAAACTTGACCTCAATGTGATAAACAAATTTCATTTCAATCCAATTTAATAGTGTTATAAAAAGGAACGTTGGACTGATTTTTAAAATATGGATTGTTTCTACGTCAAATAATTACAACTTTGCAATATTTAAATTAAAATCTGTTACACAATTTTTTTTTTGTAGTATTTAATCTGCTTAAGGGTTGCAAAATAAATTGTGTAGCCTGATTTTCTACAGATGGACAGACATTTAATGTATATACATTCCTTAGGTGCTTTTTAACGGGGATTAATAAAACTTTTCCTAATCTGATACAAACTTAACTTCACACCAGGTGATCTCGTTGAGCAACTGTAACTAATACATTTACTTTAGTTCTGATTAATATATGATAGGCACCAAACCACTCACCTATAAACATTGCTAAACATACAGCCATGTCTGATATGGCGTAGACGTTTCCATAAACATCGTTGTGCCGTATATCCACTATATAAGCGAAGATAGGCTGCATTGACGTGCTGATCATTCCTGTGAACATTAATACAAAATATATGGCATTTAAAAATCAAGTTAGTTTAACTATCTAAATATCTAGCGGAGGCAAGCAAATTTTTCTCTCTTCATTTATTCAAGATATATCTAGCTTAAGCTAAAAATGATGTCCACACTCTCAATAAACAGTGCCGCCTCAGTTTAGCCCCCTCTCCCTAGAAACAGTCCACACAGAGGTCACGGAGACCAGTCGGGGTGGCAATGTACAATGTCAAATATGACGCGACATTGGCCAAACATCTGCGAAAGTTGCTGGTTGTATATGTGGAATGTTCTTACCCAGGAGAATCAAAGCATCCCTTTAGTCGAAACTTATGACTATAAGGGGCTGAATAACCATCTTGTATTTCACAAAATCTACAAACACTGTATAGGGTTCGTCAACGTGATCTTAACTTGCGTTAAAAGCAACTTCCATGGCAACATAATGTCCTCAAAAACGTCACCTATTACCGCTTTATGATACCGGCTCCTAGTTACCTGTCTTATCCATGCTTAACGTGTGGATTTTCGAAATACAATTGCCTTCGAAACTAATTTGCATTTGGATAAACATGTCTCTTTGTTTAATTATAAATCAGTTGATGGTAGTGTTTTGAGGATTTACGCATCATCCCGTTTGTAAAAACAGCGCTACAGTTGCATCAAAGTTAAACAGTCACTTCAGGTGGCCAACGGCCGTGGTCCGGTGGTTCGAGTCGGCCGTATGATCCTACTTCGATGTACAGTTCACGGGTTCGATTCCGTCTGTCGGACTGATATATGAGTAAGTCACAGGATGTCGTTCCGGCAATTCGGGGGTAATTTTTACAAGTCTTTCCACCATATTTAGGCAAGACAGTGCAAAATGATCAATCCGTCGTTATGTAAGTGAACTTCCCTTGAGTACGACGACAAACCCCAAACAAACAAAGCAATTAATGTGAGGAGTTTTCTCGGCACTGCGACATCCGACCGATGATATGCGAGCCTTACCGACTGACCAATATCACGTTTAATGTTCCTGGAATCCAGGCAAGGCTAGACTTGCAGCATTTTACTTGCTTTTATATTCAATATCTTTTCTACATGTAGAAAACGATTAACCTGAGTGACAATTAAATTAAAAGCATAAAGAAAACAACGGGTTCACAATAAGAGCTGATTGAAAATAAGAAAAAATGTAAAAAGCCATTAGCACCTACCTATTGCCAGTCCCAAAAATGTTGTCACAATTATCATATGGATAAAAGTAAAGGAAAATGCAAGCTACAAATAAAATGACAAGAGTTTAAAGCATATCCAAAAACCAGTTGTGATACAAAATGTGAACAAGCCAGACAAGCTTATACGTCTATTATAAATCCAATGACACATATAATAATTATCATATTCGTTTGATTGATTGGTGTTCGTCGCCATGCTTACGGTTATTTCACTTATATGACGGCGGTGTATTCCAACAATAATTGACACTAGCATAGCCAAGATGTGAAGCGTTTCCATAATGTTGGAAAGTTAATTTTCCTCCAGTGGTAAGTAAAGACAGTATTGTTACCTTTCAAACAACTACCCTTAGCCAGAGGGCTCATATTCGTTAGACGCATCCAGTCAAAGCAGCCATACACGGATTTTTTTTATATATGCCTTAAGCGGCGGTTTAATTATAATTTAACTTTAAATTTACTCGATCAGTTGAGCTCTGTTTTTTTTATCAGCTATTTTTGCACCTAACTGTTGGAGGGAAGTGTACATTTGATAAATTAAAGTCCATAAAATCGGGATTGTATTATGGCGGGTGGGAGCTTCACAGTCCGCCAAAAGCCAAGGTATGTTGTAATGTATTGGTTTTGCGTCTTATCATTGTTTGGGAATGGTACCCGTATGTTTGAATTAAAGGTCAATAGGCATAAAACGCCAATCAGACAACCAAAAAAAAAATCTCAAATATCAGAAACGCTCACCACATACTCATAAGAGTATGTTCGGTTAATTTTGTTTCCGTCGGTTCAAAGCATCAGATAAAGTGTTGACAGGCACAGTGTGAGCAATGGTGGTCTTTATAATATGTTCTACCGCTACCGTCCTCATAAGGAAATCAAACGTATTCCTCTAAAACTATTTTTTTTATCATTGCAGCAAAGCTTATTTTGTCCTATATTACGTTTGTTACATACTCCCCCAACGCTGAAGATGCGAAAATAAAAGGAAATTCAACAAGACAAGACGCAAATAAATTAGCGATTAGATTTGTTAAGCCGTCACCAAATGCCCTTCGAGGATAATGGCTCGGATTCAGCACTTACATGTGAATGAATTAAAATTAAAGGCCTTCGCAAACATCTCGAGAGCATGCCATGAATGAGGAAGTAATACAGATATCCATTCCAAGCGCCAGTGTCTTGACCTTTCCACGGCGTCTAAGTCGAGTGTGTACACACTGTATCCTACTATTTTCGTGGAAAGAAATGTCAACCATAATGGAGGAGTCTGGCGGATTTTGTTGGTGATAAAGGTTGAGAATACCTACTTACTGATATTAAGGTGCCAGCACTGATGACCATGCCAGTGATCCCTTGAACCCATCTGTTGGTGGTGAAAACAAAATAGAAAGTTGCAGTTATTGGTCCCACAAGGAAGAGTAATGTTTGTTTGTTATATCACCCCCACATTCTCGGGAAAACATGAATAGGATTTTGCATAGAGTAAGAGTAAATTTAGTTGGTTGATAAAGTTTTTATTTGATCTCATCGGTACCATACCCGTAACATTTTCAAACATATAAAAACAAAACGCCTGTTGTCTAGTAGAGCACATCCACCGTCTTAATGTAGATATCAAATTGTATTCTTATTGACCACTATATACCATATGTTGCGTAGCGTTTCGATGTCTATCCTCCTAAGAACTGATCCGTTAAAACTTTCTCAAACCAAAATGTTATAACCATTCATAGTCATCCTCAGTCGATGTATTTCTTTTACTAACTTAATTTTCTCAGGTCAGACCGGCAAATAGTTGATGGCAAATTTATTTTCAGGTACACAAATATGACAACTTTCGAAAGCACATGCAACTAAATATTCTTTCATACTTCAAAATACAGGTTAAGACTGCTAAGGGAAAGTAGAATGGCAAAAATTCTGTTACAATGGTTAGCTCCACAAGCATTCCTTTTCACAATTAATAATTAGCATTTTTTTAAAATAGGACACTTCAATATGGAGTGCCAAGTAAACAGTTAACTTGATTTATCAATAAACTAATTATCACCATCGATAAATGGATTGTCCATATCAATAATTCATATATCAATGTCGATAATTCGGTAAATTTATAATTGATATAAATAGTTGAGAAATACGACTTCCATTTTTATTTTCACGTTGTTTTCGTTGGTAATGTTAAGTTGGGTGAAACGCCCATGCAAGGTAAAACGCCAACCCTTGATATTTTGCAATTTAAGCAAGCAGCTATGGTCTGATTTCCTTTTTTAGCTTTGTTTCGGTCCCGTCGGGTATCAATTGGAAGGTGAGTTCGTTCTACGGCAGAATAAGGATTTTACTTTACGTTTTGTTTTGCTTCTTGTATTATTGAAGTGTATCCCCCCCGCCCCCTCCCCCCTTCGCCCTACCGCGATTACTATTGAATGTATAGGACCATTGGCAGACAGCACGTACAGGTTTACGTTACGCTGTGGCATCGTGTTATAATTCAAAATGTCTGATTGCAGTCTCCAATGTTGTAGCAATTCGTAACGTTGTTTCAAACGTTAAACCGATTTCGGGACAAAATTTGTCTTTGAATTGCTTCATTATTTAATCCTGACACTAATTTGTTCATTAACCTGTTGCTTAGATCTTCTCCAAATTCACAGTTTTCAGATAACTTTTGCAATTCCGCAACAAAGTCCATTACAGTCTCACCGGATTTCCTGGTTCGATTGTCAAAGTTACATCTTTTAACAAATAGTACTTGGTTCTTTGAAGGCAGTCAGTTGATTTAAGTGGTTGACATAATCCTCGAATAAGCGAATATTTTTTCAAACCAGTACCACTTAGGAACATTGCTCTCTGACGTTCTGGCTCATGTAAAGTGTTTTTTCCACGAAATATTTTCTTATTGTTTCACTAGATTTCTGCCACAACTGACCCAGTCTACTTTTTTCAACATTTCAAATAGCTGCCATATTAAACTATGATGCAATTCGGCTTACTGACCCGGACTAAATTTTTCAACATTTCAAATTGCTACCATATTAAACTAGATGCAATTCGGCTTCAGAAATAATTCAGCACATCTCAATGTCAAATATTATTTCAAGACAAAGTTTTATTGTGATTTCCACACATATATTACAGTCCGTCAAATGGCCGCACACGATCTACGGTGCGAAGCATTTATTTATCACAACTGAGCATAAATATTGAGAAAAAAACTTTCTGTTGTTGTGGTAATATTGCGTTTCTCTGTCTTACCCTTACCCCACAATTATAGTTACCGTTTAGCATATAACCTGTCTACAGTGAATGTTTGTTTCGTATTCATGTCAGACGGTTCTGGCCCATTCATTATTTTAGACTGCAGACCCGAAACAAATTATTGATATTAATTATTCGGCGACACTTATCAATATCAGTAATTCATTTTAAGTTATCAATTAAGTAGTTATATATTGGCAAGTATTTATCATTGATAGACACCGTTCACTGAAAATCGATATCGTTTACTAATGATCAATGTCGATGTATGTATATTTTTTCGGTTTCTACATTTCTTCATCGAACGCGACGGTTGTGAATCAAAGGTTAATTCGCAACTCCATACTGAAACCTTGTTACTAAACAAGTTAAATACAAATGGAAAAAAAAAACAGAAATTGCCGCCAAACCGAAGAGCATGTTTCGAGTGAAAATATAAGTTTGGGATTATTTAAGTAACGTCATGGAGGTAACCGGGTCTCGACAGGAAATCACTACCATACTCTTGAAAACAATGGAATACGTTGCAAACGTCACATACCTGGGAACAACGTGTATAATTCTTGGACAAATAACTCCAGCCAATAAATAGCCGACAGAGGTGGGTAAGACAACTATTCCTGTAACAAGACATAATTAGCAGACTAAACTGATAAGTTACAAATGGAAGAGAACCTCCTGGTATTCCATGTATTTTGGAAATGTTAAAATTAAATGTTTTAAGTATTTATTACGTAAGTCTACATAATTTCGTTTGCAATGCTTAGCTAGACACGACTAAATGGCTTTAGGGTTTCCATTATAGATAACCTAAACAGGTTAATAAATTAATTTACAATTCCCATTATTTTCTTATTCACTCGGAATTGGACGTTTGAGCAACGTCAATCTATTCTGAAAATGGCCACTTTTGTTTCGTTTTCAATAATTTGCATTCGCCATTTACTGCAATACGGTAAATTATAACAAGCGTATCTTTAAAATTGTAATGAGGGGCGAGAATAGCTTTTCTAAGCCGACCATGGAGACGAAGCTGTCTGAACATAATAGACTGATTGGATACTCAGGATTACAATATATTAATTTGCTACAGATCAACTAATTCTGTTGAACAAACATTGGGAATTTAACTTAAATATTCAGAAAAAGTAGAACCCGTTTTGGGTATCTCTTATTTTGGGGATCACGTACGCCTTATTTTAATCTATAACTAACTCGGGACGTTTAACTGCGCCCAACCTTACAAAAGCGTAAAACAAAAACATGTCGTTTGGAAAGCATTTTTAAAAACATATGGAGAATGATAACCCTTTATCCTTTTAAGAATTCGATTAATCTGTCTAAAGTAAACAAACTTTCGCGAGAAAAAGAAAAATCTCTGTAGAATTTGCTAAAACCTGAAAGTCCCGAAATCGGCATTTAAATGTGTTCCACAAATCAGTTTACTTTTGTTTAAGAACCTGGTAATCAGTCAATGTCAACAGATGTATTGAGTACTGTCAGATATTCAGGTTTAATTCGCAATCACTAGGTGAAATTTAATTATCACAGAAATTATACATCAACCCACCAGACATTAATCATTTTTCGTTAATCGCCATGTAAATGACTTTATAATTTGCGCACGGTAAAAGTAAATATTAAAATTATGCACTGTAATTTATAATCTAAATGGCTGTTTAAATATCATTCACCACAAATCGCGCTGCTGGGAATGTTCTGATTGGCTCATCCAGCCATTTCTTATCTAAACTACCGAAGTAAATGTTTGTAATCTCCAATAAAAGCGAGAATCGATTGTAGATTAAAAAAATCATACTCATACCTAATTGCCACGTTGGTGGATCAGCTAAACGCATCAGTTCCAGGGGTAAAAACGCCAATACTAAGGATGTGTCCAAGTTGAGCAGAAATATGTTTGCTGGAAGACAAATGAAATTATGTTGCAGATATTTTTATGTTGATCATAAGTCAATTTTCATTTTTGAGAACAATAATATAAATAAATATATCACTAGAGGGTTCTTCTGTATACACGGTGGTAATGTAACCAGGACGAAAAAATTTATTCCCGAAACTCCATTTAGCATTTCCATGAGAAGTAATATAGTTATTCCCAATATTATTACAACCGAATCTAAATTGGCGCCAAAGTCGCAAAAATGTAGATCTGTTGAATCTTCCCGGAAACGATCCAAGCCTAAGTTTGTCTTAATTGCCATAGCAGCCATGCCTATCATATCGCTGGCACGGTAATAAAGATCACCTTAGGCTAAGATCATTTTATGGAGCAACGCCGTTATATAATCCTTCAGTAAACTGCGTTCCATGAGGTCAGGTTGGATATGGTGTTCGTGAAAGGTCGTTGTTTAGTTTGTACTGAAAAAAAAAAGATTAGTCTAACAAAATTATCAGCATCTCATGCATTTGAAAGTTTTATGGAGAAGCTTTGAAATTGTTTGTTTTAGACCAATTTGTATAGACTCCGTTTGTTACATAGAAACCGGGAGGCCATTTACATCCTGTTTGAATAAGACCTCAGCTCGCCAACCCTTTTGGTAAGAGGAACAGAGGTAGTTTACGGACACCCTCAATCAATAATGTAATACTCTCGGAATAACATTTACTACGAACAACCCGGTGGCTCCGTTGGTTATACACTGCGGACCCCATTCCCGGGTTTCGATGCCGCCAGTAATCTTCTAAAGCTGTGCTAAGTATTAATTTGTTAGTCTTGAAGTGTTGACAAGGGAGGTAATTTACTCCCCGAAAGGCGGTCCTCTGATCTCACATAAACGTAAAAGTGCAGCTGTTAAATGACGTCACACACATTCATCCATTGTGACGTTAGTGAAAACATGAAAAGCTTGCACACCCCTCCCCCTTTCTGACATTTCAAGACTCTATCACCGTATAGTCGGCAATCAGCATCTGCCATTGTACACATCTACTTTAAAAGTAGATTGTAAGTATCTGAAAAGCCATTTACATACCATGGGCAGTATTTGTGAAAATAGCTACAAAAAATGGGCATAGCATCCGATGTTATGAAAACACCAACTCAGAGAGTACAACACAGTTTTATTCGTTTATTTAGCTTATACATCAAACCTTGACAGCCGAGGTAATTTCTATGAGTTTTTAGGTAGCCTTTTTAATATTTCATCTTTAGAGACAAGGCGATAACTTTTGGATTTTACATGTTTACATTCGTATTTAAATTCAAGATATCTATAAAGAGCAGCAGTGTTTTTACGCACCTGTAAGAAACTTTAGAAACATACCTTTATTTTATGTTCCTCGTATCAGAATAAATGTTAGAAAAAATTCGTTTATTCCACGGATTACATCTGTTTTTAATTAGATAGCTACGACGTCCAATATGGACATTTTACATCAAAGATAGTTTTTAAGCAAGCTGCAACTAATTTAAAAGATACAGGATGCTATACACCTCTAGGTATATATATGTGAATATTGTAAGACTTAAACTTATTCATTTATGTTCGTAAGCATTAATATTTTTAATCCATTTAATTGTTTACCGTTTTTATTAATTGTAATTGATTTTATTCTCATTATATATTTTTTTGTAAGCATTGTTTAACTGAATGTATATGTGTGTTTGTGTACTGTAAATAGTGTGTTTTGATGGCCTGTAACTGTGTTTTTCGATTTGTTGGCCTTGTATTAAATAATTAAAACGACCGCCGTCTCAAAAAATGTTTCACAGGTCACACTCATTATTCCAATTAACAAAATTGACAAACGTAAGCCTTGTTGGTAAGTCATTAAGATGCGAAATAATTGCCATTTTCGTACTACAACAGTCAATGCTATATGTATGATGGTTTTAATGAGCAAAAGTTGGGTATTTTTGTACTTCCATGTTGTACGTTCTGACTTTTCCAGAATAATCAACACAATTTAGATGATCAGTTATGTCAAGTATGACCTTTTTATATGAGTAGAATGTTAATGAGCATGCAGATAGCTGTTATCTATATGATACCGAAAAAAGATACGCCAAAAAAAGGACGTTTTCGCAATACACCAAATGTATCAAACCCTAACACTTGAATCATTAAATATCTCATATGTCAGTTAACCAAGGTCACGTGTACATACATGTGTATATACCTATGGCATTTATATAATTACTGCGAACATCTCGATGCCATTGTTTGGGGGAAAAGCCCGCAAATTTTTACGAGAGTTCTATAGCTTCCATGTGTGATTTTAAATATATATTTTTAAAGGGTTTATTAAAAATATCTAGCATTATGAAACTTATGAGGCGACTAGCTTCATGCAGAAGTTCCTGCAGAAGTTCCGGGCCCTAGCTCCAGATGCAAACCGACTGCCTTGGATTTGCCCGACATTTACAGACCTTCTGGTGGATTAAAAGAATGCAAAAAAGATCTGCTCGGTGCCTGTTTATGTGAAGGAACACAAACAACATATCGCACAGCTCTAAGATGTTTTCTGTAATTTCTGGTTAGACATTGTTTGCATGTATAATGTCGTATTTCTGCATATTTGTGTGTTTGTTTATTTTTATTTTATTGTTTGTTTTGTTTTGTTTTTTTATTTTATTTATTTTTTATTTTTTTAAATTTGTTTGTTCTGGGACTAGCCTCATGTCATTTAACATTCGTTGGGAGAATGTGTTCCTGCCCCCAATAAATGTATTATAGATAGAGTATCTCGTACATAATCTTCTTACAATTTTAGCTACGTTTATACTAATATGTATATGATCGTAATTTGCTCTGCAGAGCTAAATATAGTTTCCTGGTTATCTTGCTCCGCAGAGCATTTAGCCGCTCTCTACTAGTCAGCTCCGCAGAGCTCTTTTTGTACTCAGTATTATATGTAGGTTTATAGTAGTAGGTATATGATAGTCATTGCCTCCGCAGAGCTACATTTAGCAATTGGATCCGCAGAGCTAATTTTGTAATCAGTATAGTCACTTTCCTAATCAGCTCTGCAGAGCTTATATTATATATTCAGTATTTGCTCCGCAGATCAATTGCAGCTCCACAGAGCTTATAGTCACCCTCAGAAATTAGCTCTGCAAAGCAATTGTATATATTTAGTATTTGCTCCGCAGAGCATATAACCTCTCCCAATGGATAGCTTAGCAGTGTTTCTATTAGTTTAGTGTGTTTCTATAGATTGTTTTGAGTGATAGTCCCCATGATGCCAATCTATATGCTTTAGTTTAAAACTATCAACTTTGTGTTCTGTGTATAAATATGCCTATAACTCATTTAGAACAGAGAAGTAGCGAATTTTATTATCAGAAACGACGTGAGTTGAGTTGTGAAACTAGAGGATATAACATTGTAGCAGAATATCATTGTTGGAGTGTCTTTTAGCCATGGCTATTTAACTTATGTGTCAAAATATTTTGCCTTCATGCACAAGATATTATAATTCATTCTTAATGAGCATGACTGCAGTAACACGATATATATTAATCGATAAATCAATCATTCCACGCGTGTGACGCCGTGGCAGTCCACTGGGCAAAGGAAACCACTGTCGATGTCGCTGATAACAGACAATGACCAGATAGTGCAATCACAAGACAGAATACAAAGACATCACAAATGTCTGCTTCGTTTCGTCTCTTAACCCAGAGAGCAGCATGGTAACAGGAAACTCCCTCTTTGCCGCTGGGAACGATTGTTAAGTTGTTTTGACTGAGATAACACGGTAGTTAGCGTTGAATTTTTCTCTTCTAAAGTCTAGACCTGGACTCTTGAGGCTCAGCAACAAATCTTATTGTACCGGGAATTAATACTGGTTCATTGTTTGTATTTGCTTCCACGTTTCACTTTCCGAATATCTCCCTGTCAAACATCTGACTGGGAAAACAGCCATAAAGTAGAAATGATTTAAATGCCACTTACACAAGTCGGTCAATCAGAGCTTACATCTTTCACTTATTAGACCGATTCCTGCCACATTTGTCGTCTACTTTTTTGCTTCTATGTATGCAGCCGTAAAATTTTAAACCCGTTTGATATAAGGCGGCATTAAGGATGTTTTCCTATTTCATATACATCACACTTAACATTGATTGTACAGGTGTAATATTTCATATCCGGTGCGTGTACACGGCGTCTATAAATTAAATTAAGGTGTTAATATCGACCGTTATCATTTTTGCTTTCTCTACCTTCTCTATCTCGTCATTATTGTGCTATATTAATCAATTAGGATAATTGCCTATGAACGTTTCTGTTAACCCATGTTAACAGCTTATCTCTATCCCACCTCATTGCCATAATTTCTTTCTTCCGCTGCCTACGAAAAATCACATTTTGCCTTATTCACAATAGTCTATTTCTTTACATATCCCATCTCTATCATTAGCGGTATTACTTAAACGGAAACAAATGTCTCTTACCTGCCACTATTAAAATGTAGGGGTCTTTTATGAGATGGAAAATCGCCGCAGGGCTCTCCTTCTGTAGAAAGATAAATCGGATGTACATGGATAAGTAGCATTGTACGTACACGTGTACCTTTGTACACAATACATCTGAAACCATGCAATTGTGTGATGTGAAAAAAAGTAAGAAACAATGTGCGGTGTTAACATCTGTTTTACGTTTTGTTCATTTCGATACGTGCCAATATTTATATTTCTAAAAAATCAATCACACTGCATTTATATATTCGTTAATTTGTGAATTCGCTCGCTCCCTTCCTTCCTTCCGTCCATTGTATTGCTAACTTTTTTATATTAAGCGACTAGTATAAATGAAAGTCTCTGATGTTACAACTGCCGTTTGTTACAATGACACACTGCTTTGGTCACATGCATGTCTTTTGGTTGTCATAATGCAGCTTATATTGTGGGATGTCAACCAAATTGGCAGATTAAAGCTACTCAACTACCGGATGCTGTTGTTGGATTCTTGAAAATATAATTTAAAAAATCATTTAAGACTCTCATCACACCTTATCATGTATCTTTAACACAGGAACGTAGTATTGACAGTTTTATTGACTGACTTACTTTGTGTTTGTGTAATAAAGTGCTTCCTGTCAAGGAAAACAGAAAGAAACGGATTGAATTGAAAACCGAATTATTTACATGTAAAGATACAAACCTTTTCGGTTTTCCGTCTCTTATAACTGAACAACTGAACAGCTGAAAATGTGAAATAAATACATCAGTTAAACGTTGGCTAGCATTTGCTTGCGGTTTTGAGATCTAAAGAAGTTTATATGAAATGGGGACAGCATTAGTGCTGTACTAAAGGGGTTTCTTCATACGTATGTGAACAGTGGACAAATAAAAACGAAAGCAAACACCTGAGCCACAATGATAAGTATAATATCGATTTGAAAAGTGTATATGAACAGAATTCAATTAAAAACAATTATGCAAGCTCGCATTATATTTAATTCCATCAAGGGTATTATTGATTTTGATGAGCTGTAAATATTTCGTCTGACGTAGGCTACGCAAGCTACATATAATTTCTCCATTCCGAATGGCCTGTCTGGGTTTAGTAACGTGAATCAAGCATAAGCTAAGCGCGCATTTTTAAAAATAATTTTATATATATATTTGATACATTTATTCATCATATTATATAGACAAAGCATTACAGCAGAACACATTATAAATGACATGGCGGGAATAAAACCCAAATAGGGCTTGTTCTATCCCAAAATATTATATAAGCAATTTGTTCAGTTGTAAATATAAACTAGATATATATTGATACTGTTAGTGGGCCATTTAATACATGGTGGCGAGTATTTAGTATTGGTATTTTTTTTAATTAAATGAAAAGTGGCCAAGATGAATATGGAGTTATCACAATGGGATGAATTGAAGTAAGTATAGCTTTATTCTTGATTTGAAAAGTGATGTTGATACAATAGCTCGAATGGGTATTTGTAATTTGTTCCATTCCCTGGAACCGACTGATTATAATAAACGATAGGAAAGATTAGCTTTAGAAAAAGACCTATTAAAATCAAACCAAAAACGTCTAGTTATTCGTTGTTGAACAACTATTTGTCTAACAAGGTACAATGTCAAGGGAGCAGGAATTGCTTCCTTGTTATGAAAGAACTTATATGATAAACTGAAGCTACTATAAAGAATGAGAAAGTGGAATGATTTGTAGTTTTGAAAACAATGGTGCTGTATGATCTAAACGATTTGATTGGCTTTTTACACCGTATTAACCAAGGCCATAAGCCTAGTAGGGCAGGGATTTTCAGTTTTACGCATTATTTTTATATATAATATGTATGCACAAACTGAATTTTAAATTTTTTCTATTATCTGGAAATGTTACTATTAGCTACGTTTTAATTCAAATGGTTTTCTCGTGATTCCTCAACCGAGTTGCGATTGATCAATTGTACATATTATACGCTCAATTCCGTTTACACGTGATTATGGAAAGTAGAATGTTTTTAGTTAATAGACGTCTCAGGGGAGCTAAAAGTCAACACAATAGCTTCCAACGTACACAAACGTACAGAAAATTCATAAAGTATCCGACGATAGGGAGTACCAGAACCACATAACCTGATTTTAGTATAGCTAATGCTTTTAATTAAGTACCTCGTAGTTTAGGTCGACTCGCCTGACTGATGGATGTTGGTGCAATGTGAAGTCATTTGCGACATTTGAATCGTTTTTTTACATTTTTATTTTTGACAGCAATGCCAAGAACATTTTTTATTCCTTCCTTTCAAATACTGTGTATACTCTTGATTATAAAATTTATGTTGTTGGTTAATTTGCCATGGTTATTTCAAGACCTATATCAGTAGTTTTATATTACTGAGTAATATACAAATTATACATATAGCCTACACGAAGTTGTTTTTGTTTTTTCTTCTTATTTTAAACAATATTTGACAACTTCAATACTAACCCATGGATACGAATATTATCCCTGATAACAGTTGAAAGGGGAATTCTGGACTGACGAAGTCGTACAGTAAGCTTCCGTAGAGTGGCCCAGCTGAAAAGGGGAAATAACTTTTGTTTACACCAAAACGTCGTCCAGACGGAGGAGTTGTTGCACTTTACCGACCACAATATATATATATTTTATATATAAAAAATATATGTATCTATCTAGAGTTCGCTTCACCTTTGTAAAAAAACATGTTGCGGAAGGACATCGATACACAATAGTCCCGATAATAAAAACAATTTATACGCAGGACTAGATCGATAAACCAATATATTCCGCTACTTTTCAGCGTGCTTTGCTACAACGATTGAAGCTTTGTCCTCTATCTATGAAAAGCCATCTGGCTTATGGTAGTTTGTTGAAGTGTAGCAATGCAGTCTTAAATTGGCACTGCAGGAAGATTAACTCTCCAACAGAATAAAATCACATCACATTTATAATTGTGCAAGTGTCAATTATTTTTGGAATACACCGCCGTTGTATAAGTGAAATACCCTTAAGCACTGCGTAAAACACCAATCATACTATCTATTTAATAATTGTAAGTTTTGCTTTCAGCTTATGGTTCAAAGGCCAGCAAGCAGCTTCGTTTAAACATCGATTAAGGTTACCTATTATTCCAAGCGATAATCCACCAAAAGCGTAACCAACAACCTTTCCTCTCTCCGTATCATCTCGAAACGTATCAGCTGCCAACCCCAAAGCTGAAAACATATTATATACATTATTGTTTTTTTTTAATGGAGTTTTTTTCTCAAATTTTTTCCGCAGGTGGTTGGAGGGAGCTTCTTGTTGCCCTGGTACTTTAAGACCTAAAGAAGAACAGAAAGCTGATATGTTTGTGAAGTCTTTGTATTGTGCTGTAAGTGTCCTGTATTTGTCCTGTGACGTTTTTGTTTGTTGCCAGTCGTGTCGGGGGTGATTTCCTCCACCCATTGGGCTGGCACCTCACCATGTGAGTGAAATAACCTTAAGTACGGCGATAAACCCCAATCAAACAATCAAATAGTTTTCCTATTTATGATTCCAATTTAGTTGCGGTCTCTGTCAGCACGACCTCTACATCAATACATTGTATTATATTACGTAGTGGTACAAAGAAAATGATATGAACTGGTGGACTGTGAAAATATGTACACAAGTTGTCAGAAAAATGACTTGCTTTAGTAAACTGTTTAATTTTCTGTTTGACCTACCATAATTGGAATAGCTATTTAAACATAGTTTCCCGTATACCAGGGACCTGTTATTGAAGCTTCTATTCAATTAAATAAAAACAGGCACACCATGTTGTAGCTTTGACTCGCATGTGGCAATTGTATCAAGACAATTACTACAGAAAGTATTGTCAACCTAGAAATATCTTTAAATGGCAAAAGCCGCAGGGTTACATCCTGATTACATCCGGGGTATTGACTCACATGTCACTGCTGTAAGGGATGATGCCAGTCCTTGGAACAGCCGACACACCATTAGCATCCAGTAGCTTATACTGTAAGCAAACGCTATAGAAGAAAAAAATGCAAATGTTTTGATTAATAGTAGCTAGTGAAATAAACTTTCCCGCAATTGAGAATTGCTTCTTGCTTAAAACAAGGTCAAAATTACGTTTCGTTCAATATTTAAACAGAATTCGTTGTTTGTGGTCAGGACTTTGTCCAGATGTTAAGATGTGTTACTGAGGCCTAACAGTAAGACGAAAACAGCCAGGCAACCATACCGTAATAGCAGCCCAGCATGGGGATTTCGAACATCCTCCGTTTTTCCTTATACCTACCAAGTGTAGATCCTGCCAAAAGAAAACTCCCAATCAACATCGGACCTCTGTAACCAAATCTGTACAAGTAGAACACATATTGTTAATTTACAAAAAATTACACTTTATTTGAAATGTGTTGTTTAAATACACTTTATCAACGTCTCAACTAAATAAAATAAAACATGTAATTGACTACTTGAAGTTATTGATAGTTAGACATATTTGTTCCGTAATCTTCACAAGATGTTCCATTGAATCCATTATTCTCTCAAAAAACATATAGAACGTAATTAATTAGTCATGGCATTTGAATGGTATCAAACAAGTCGGATAAAGTCTCCCATTCTCGTAAGGCAACAAATGTACAACAGGCGTATGTGACGATTTGAGTAGATCAACTGCGGTCACCGGAATTAAAGACCATGTTGACACATGTATGATTTGTAATTGGATTTATTGCACTGATGCTTAACTTAAAGCGGAGGTCATTGTTGTAATAACCCCTGTATCGCTGAAAAAAGTACCATGCAATATACTGGAATATCGCGTTTAAAGTAACTTATGGAGGACAAATATTTCCTTCCCAACGACCACTGATAGTCGACATTTTAGGCGTGACCACCTCTGTTCATGACGTAACGTGACTTAAACTCTTGTTGCACCCACACAGTAGGCTGAATAACCTTGACAGGTGAGTAGGTCTTGTGGCTTAGTGTGAAAAAGGGCGTTGTCCCGAGACAGAGATCTGATTGGTTAATATAGGTAAGACCTGTTCTGTTTACTGTTTAAAGTGCAACGACTTTGCCGCCGGGAGAATATGGACTATAATGTTAGCATTTCTTTGAAAATCTAGAAAACTAAATAGCATGAACGAACACAAGAGATAACAAGAACATACTAATTGAATTCTGAAATCCGATAAATTTTCGCGTTTGTTTTTCTTTTGACACTTCTCAGTGTTCTTCCCCAACTCACGGTTAACTTTCTTGACTGAAGTATCAAACACGGAAGCAGCGAAGGGTGTATAATTAAAACATGTATTATATAAAATCTTATACGTACCTTGTAATGATATGTCCTACAAATGGGTTACATATGAACTGTGCTGCCCCTTTGGCAGCAACTAGGTAACCGAACTTTCCTCCACTGTTCAAGTCTTTCGAAGCGGACGCCGCCAAAACAAGAGTCAAATTATCTATAGTGTCGGTTATATTTTTCAACTCCATATAATCTGTATTTACACCAGTGTTTGTGTTTTTTGCTGATATGCCAGTGTCTATGAAAACTGTATTAGAGACATTGGTAGAAGACGTTTTCTCGGAAATGCCTTGTACTGTCCACAAAATATGTGTTGTTGTCAATGGTATAACCCTTGGGTCGAAAATGTTGCTGTTAGTGTTACGCTCTCTTGGATCAGATGAATCATTTGGCCATATTTGGAGATTTAGTGAATCAGGCAACAAGGCCTTTCTCTTTGCTCTGCTGACGTTACCAGTGTCTAAGGGAGACAACCCACGAGCCTTTATTTCAATCCTCAATAACATTTTCGGAAGAATAGGATCTGTAAAAAGTAAAAGAAACAAAAATGCAGAAGATAAATATAGATAGATATCGATTCAACAAGGGTCAATAAAGGGATAGTATAAAAACAATAAGAAAACATTGTCAGTTTACATTTACATAAATTTACATTTCAACCATATTTAAAATGTTCAAACGAAGCAAAATACTGTTATTCAAAACCAGACACATAAACCCTTAATGTGAACAATATGTTGAAGATATTCTTGTTGGTGCACCAATAGTAACATCAAGGTCAATAGGGTTCGAGCACCGCATGGATCAGTTCGAGAATAGTAAACCACGTATGTGTGTGTGTAATTGATCGGAGCCAAGGACAACAACAAAGTTCGACGATATAGTTTGTTTGATTGGCCAATCACGCCGTAACAAAAGGTATTTGACTTACAGGACCGCGTACCAGTACAAGACCTCGATGTCACTGGGAACACACAAAATACAGGACAACCAAAGGACGTAATACCAGAACATCACAAGCAGATCGGCTTCGTTCTGTTCCTTAAAACAAAGCTCCCACCAAACGACCGCATGTTGCACACAACTATTTTGTACATCATAATATATAGACTTAAATAAGCAAACGTCCACGTTGGACACATTTTAAACAAGATAAATATTTTACACATTCAAACATGATTGAAGTACTCATTCAGTCATCCTTTCGTTTGTACATAGTGGATATAGCATTGTTTTCTTTTTATCTCCATTGGCATTTAACAAGGATTAAGTGGTACCTATTGCTGGTGTACAATACCCACACAGGTTCATGGTTGGTCGCCATTTTCTCGTTGTCACGAAAGGCCTCTGTCAACAGGACAGATTCTTTTCAAATGAAACTGCTGTGGAGCAGCTTCATAAGTGTGTGTGTTATAACCAAATCAAATTTATTTGACTTGGGTTTTACGTCATACTCAACGGCTTTTCATTCATCTGACGACAGATAATCCATTTCTCATTCTCCATTATTTAAATGATGTGGGAAACCGGAAGACAACCGCGTAAAAACCACCCCGCGTTTGCCTGTGCGACCTCGTGCAACTCTTGTCACCTTAGGTCGACAAGGTGACACGATCTTGGAAGGAAGATCAGCAGTCAGACACGCTAACCGCTAAACCACGTTCACAGGCCTCATAGTAAGTACCCCTAAACGCACTTGTACCGATTTGTTAAACACTTGTCTTCTTACCTACTAGAGTCAACAGAAGACTGTCCGTAAACATGGCGATGCAAACCACTGCCACAACCAATTTCCTAGAGGACTTAACTTGATAGCAACACCCTCTCTGAGGCAGATCACAGTCGGGCGCAGCAGCCATTACAAGCCAGACCAAACTACCTTGCGAAAGAAACAAAAACATCATATATTGGAGTGCAAACGACTGCTCTCGTAAAACAATCAAATATCATTTTTGTAAACAATTAAAAAGTTCATACAAATAATAATATCTTACAGAAAGTGACTAAGGTAACTAGGCAGTATAAAACAAAGGTTTATTATTCAGATTTCATATATGATGTTTTGAAATATGTCTGTCATATAAAAGGCCATTTTAAGAACTTGTAAGACCCCAATTAAGCATAATATGGCAATGTAAACCTACCTCGTCGTAGAGGTGGTAACTGCATAAAATCTAAATCAGGAATGGTGGCATATCCAGTACAAGACGTGATAATCCCATGAAATGTATTATCACAAAAATAAGTAAATTTTAGTATAATACAGTCATGTGATGTTTGTTTCATATCTCCACACGTGGGATACAGCTTTCCCACGCTCTGGTCGGTCACTCTCTGTTCATTGATACAATTCAACCAATGAAAAGCTACAACCTACAAGCACGATTTTATTTTACAATTTGCCGATGGCTTCTGCACTGTTCGAAACTACCTGGCTGACCTGTAGTGTAGCGATCGCAGTTACACTAATGAACCTTTGACATCCGCCGACGTGTTCGTGTAATAAACTCATTATTAAATTTATGACAAAACATTTAACGCTTCTCTCGTTTTCCATCCGTCTTTCAATCTTTCCACACTTTCGTTCAGAAAGAGTGAAACACGGCAACGCTCGTCACGACCACTCACCTATATAACGTCTGTATATCGGTCAGTGGTCACGATACAATTCGATGCGTTTGGAAGTGTTCAAATTTATCTGTAATGATTTGTTAATGGGTCAGTAATTATTGTTAGACATTGACTCGAATTCTTTTCCATCATATTTCGGTTAAATAAATATTGCATTTCAACCGACACTGTTATCTGGGAGTGCATGTGGGCACTCTAACTGACGCTGTACACTGACCCAGATGTGTATGTACCAATGCGCGCTTCTCGTTTGTCTCTCGACAAATTGATTTCTGATTAAAATTGCTACAAAAAGGCATTGATAGGATAAATACAATCTCAAATTCGCGACCCGGATATCAAATGTATGAAACTGGTAATTTCATAAATTTGATATCTCCGGGTCACTAAATTGAGATCCTCTATTAATCATTAAGTCAAATAGGCGCGGTGCACATGTCCAACAGTTGAGGCGATACACCCACTATATTTACAATTATTTAGTCACTAGCTGGACAGGTTTGTACATGTATATCAAACTGTAGAGGTGATACACCCATAGTATTTACAATTATTCAGTACCTAGCTGGACATGTTTGTATATTAAACTGTAGAGGTGATACACCCATAGTATTTACAATTATTCAGTACCTAGCTGGACATGTTTGTATATCAAACTGTAGAGGTGATACACCCATAGTATTTACAATTATTCAGTCACTAGCTGGACATGATTGTATATCAAACTGTAGTGGCGATACACCCATATTATTTACAATTATTCAGTCCCTAGCTGGACAGGTTTGTATATCAAACTGTAGAGGCGATACACCCATAATATTTACAATTATTCAGTACCTAGCTGGACATGTTTGTATATCAAACTGTAGTTGTGATACACCCATAGTATTTACAGTTATTCAGTCACTAGCTGGACATGTTTGTATGTCAAACTGTAGAGGTGATACACCCATAGTATTTACAATTATTCGGTAACTAGCTGGACATGTTTGT
This sequence comes from Mopalia vespertina, assembly GCA_030265115.1. Lineage (NCBI taxonomy): Eukaryota > Metazoa > Mollusca > Polyplacophora > Chitonida > Mopaliidae > Mopalia > Mopalia vespertina. Next base: position 25,494 of record JAQQZZ010085628.1, read on the forward strand.
ATATCAAACTTGTATAGAGGACATATAAAACAGTATATCCATTGAAAAACATTATAACGCCAAGTATAATACAGACAACGAAAGTTATAAGGTCTAGAGAGTTTTGAATGTAACCCAAAAATGATATACCTTAATCTTTAAAAATAGTATTAAGGATGTGTATATTTGTGCGTAAGATTATTATTTTTATTAGAAAAGAATAAATACCGTGAAATCTAACGAAACAAGCGTAAGCGTCTTGTTATATAGCCTTCTTAAAAACATACAAGATAAATCAATGTATAAATTAATTTCAGTTTTGTATATGCTACACTAGTTTTAACTCTCAATGAGGCGTGAAATACTGGTACGATTGTTTAATATTTATTCTTTTTCTTCTTTCTTCCTTTACGGTGGGTTTCGTTACACCGGATCCCACAACATTTCACTATCGTGCTTACAAAAATCTCCATACAATGTTCAAAACCGCATTTAAGTCTCTGTCGTACAGAAAATGCGTGTATATAGAAGAAGTGGAAACGGACTGACATCAGGAAGACCACGCGTAAGTGAAGTCTGTTAAGGCATGGACGTTACATATAGGCAATTAAAACTAGTGTATGCAGTGTATCAACTGATGGCAGACATTTATGTAAAACGTGTTCATTTAAGACTAAACGTATGTTTAATATTCTTTTCAGCCCGGCCGAGCACAGGTTTTCCATTAAAACAAACATAAATCACCACTGAAGGCGCCCAGTAAGGCCAGCCGAAAGAAATATAAACAAACGGATCACACTATGATTATTTATATAAAGGTTAAAACGGTTAAATACTATTTAAGTCTGTCTGCAGCACAGTTGTTAAAGTACAGATGCACTTGTGTTGGATATACATGCTAGCCACTTCATAATTGCATCTTACATCTAATTGCATGTTATCTTAATGGTTGCTTACATTGGGGTTTAATGTTGTACTCAAAGATAAAGGACTCTTAATCTCATATTAAATGTCGACCCTGGGGACTTGAACCTGTGAGCGGAGGGCCAGTATATAGTCCGACATTTAACCAATAAACTACGGCCCGTATGTTTACAAAACAGCGTTGTTCCATTGGGATATTTATAGCAATGTGTTAAAAATATATACCAACGCTTTCGACGTTTTGTGGAAATAGTTTTCGTTGTAATTATGAAGCGCACTATTTTGTATGAAACCTTACGATGCAAGAACTGTTTAAGAGATTTCTGGGGATCTCCCCGTTACATATAACATCGACAAGAGTTGTCAATCTAGTCAAACATCTTAAAGTGAGATAATATTGTTTGTTTGATTGGGGGTTTAATGTCGCACTCAATGGTATTTCACTTATATGAAGACAGATTGTCCACTTCACGCTGTTTCTTGGCTAATTACGGTGGAAAACCGTGATGAAACCTTGTAAAAACCACCCCGCGATATTATCCTAGCCACATCGTGTGACTCACTCATATACCTGATGGTCGGAGACTGACTCGATCAAATTTCAATTTTTTATGCATCTAGGCTGATTGTAAAAGAAGAGCATCTCGTCACTTCCTGGTAAGACCGTATTGGTGCGGGTTTATCCCAAAGTTCCCAGTCTGCGTTAAAGAGCTAAATGGTACTTGATGGTTACAAAATGGAGTATTACCTCATGAAAAGAAAAGTATTATCCTAACACACGTAGCACCTGCATTATTATACTGTAATCGTGTATTATAAACCCAAGATGGGACTGTCATTACCAGGGATCTACATCCAGTGTAAATACGTGCATTCTAGCAAATAAAATATTATATAACTACCAATAAAATCGTAGGGAAAGCCGTTGCACTTACCTGTTAGATGTACGTAGATTCTAATTTCACTTGTATTAAACTCTGGTGTGAGTTACCAATCTGACCGCAAATACGTGCGTTCCTTCTGCTCACGTTAAGCACAGAACAGTTAACTTCAGTGATCATCGAACATTGGTCATACACGGCTCGATATCCCACGATGTAATTAGGAAATAGAGACTTTCTTTGAAAGAAAACACGTGTACTCCTTGTCAAATACAACACGTGGATCGGCTTTAAAATACAATAAAGCCACAGTTTATGTAACTGAACCAAATGCTCCTCAACGTGAATTAAATCCAATGCCTGGAGGCATTTACTGCCCACAAGCTATGTTACAATACAAACCAGAAGTAGACAAATAGTAAATACCCCAAGGGCTTTTTGACTGATTATTCGATTGATTGGTTTGCGTGTTGTTGTCACCAAATTTTATTTCATCTACGCTGGTTTTGATTTACTCTGGTCATATTTATAACGTATATGTTTTAATTAGCCCTCGTTTCAATACGCAGACCCTGAAGCTATATATCAAAGGAAGAAATCAAATGAACATTTCAAGCAATTTAACATGACCTTTTTTGGACGCCTTTAATAGATTTGTCTTTTTATAGAATTACCGTTTTTAACTTTTTCGTTTAGATCTTGTGATGCTCGCCGATCTTCATAAATAACTGGAGACAGAATAACTCAGTTCAAGCATGCGACTAATATGCAATTGGTGTCATTACGGCATCGGGTGATTGTATGCGTCTTTGTCACAATGGATCGCTTGCATGAGTTAAAAGTGTACAATACGGTTACATATAGCCTCGGACGTATGATAAAGTGTACGCTGGAGTTCCTGGTCATGCGCTTACTGGCAAAGCTTAGATAAATAGGTCTGATATAATTATATAATATTCGTATATAGAACACCCAACACATCCTTTTAGAAATGTTTTAATGGATGAAATGAAGTTATATAAGTACAGAAAAATTCTTTTGAGTAGTGCTGTGACTCATCCAAACATTTCGGTGCATATTGATGTACAAAAATAGCCGTAAAATCTTTACAAGAACAACAACTTAAATTTTGTTTCTTATAGATTAAACAAAAACAAATATTTAAATCATTAGGACTGTCTTTGTTGTTATTATGGTTTTCAAGTTTTTCTTAAAAGACATATTGAAATCTTTCGAAATATCTTATTAGTCTCTCTAAATATCTCAAAAACTAGATAAGGTATAAGTAAAATGCTAATGTGATCTAATTGGAAACTAAACTGACTCGCCAGTCGCATCGAGATAATTTTAAATGTTTACGTCATTGTGCCATCATTATGATTTTCTCTAATTTCATTAAATAAGTAGAAACTTATAAACAATTTAATGAATAGCTCTGAAATTTATAGGAACATAGCCGATCTAATAGGTATAAATAGGTATATCGATCACGTCGTTGGTATCATATATATGGTAGGTTAAATGTGTCACTATTTTTGGATTTCCGATTATTGACGCATGCTGTTAAACGCGGATTTACTTCATGAGTACGAATCCGTTACCGCTTTTTGACGGAGTTTAATAGCTGTGACGTCATTTCCGGTCAAAGTTAGCAAATGTGACGTTTTCCACAGTCACCTGAAAGAAACGGTTAGCCACAATATATTTAAATTTACGTAGATAATAGCACTGTTTATGTACCTTATTGCGCAGTGACCAAATTCACTTTCCTATTTCAATTACAAGACTGATAAAGCATTAAAGTTGAAAAAAGTTCTAAAGTCGAAGTTGCGATTTTGATCATATTTTAATGACGCTACATTATTTATCTAGTTTAATGTCATCATTTAATTACAGCAAAATTAAAAGGACGCTACAATAGAAGATCAGATCAGAAAAAAATATATCAACGTCTTAAGTGAAGGCCCCTTAATCATACGGATTTGTCATAAGTTTTGTAGTTTACCTTTATGAAGACAATTAAAATGTGACAAAATTGTGCCTTTTGGATAAATAGATTAAAACGGTATTCTGCAGCATGTAAAAGACATATCACAACATTATTAAACCATTAACGCATATCGGGTCCGGATAGCGCATATAGCAACGCATCTTGTAATCAGAAGGTCGATAGTTCGATCCCACCTATATAAAATAAATTTTTTTGTTGATCTTTTTTTCTTTTCCTGTTAAAGGTACATTATCATAGCGAAATAAAACTTTTATTTTTTAAGCCAACATATATAACCATTTAGTCCGGTTATAACCTCAAGTTATTATTGCTATTATTATAAGCATTGTTGTTGTTTATACAGATATTTACATGTTGCAGTTTCCCATCAAACGAAACATTCCTTGAGTAAAACGTAAATTTTGGTTTTACGTTATGGAGTTGTATTAAATCTACAAATATTTAATATAAGCTAGATTGCGATTATATATTTTAGATATGATTGTATATCACTTCATTTGCAATATTGGTTATTTAGGCCGGGCCTGATTAGCGCTGTCGGTAGAATATGGTCCTGTGTTAAGCAACAGGGCCTAGGTTCGATTCCGATATATGCAGAAAATTTGTGTTTATTTTTTATTATATATATTTCAATATACTGTATTTGCACACTCTTCCATAAAAGGAAAAAATATATATATTGGAACATTCTTGACGACATTATTTTGGAATGTTGGGCCTAAGTATCAGCAATAAGTTACATCGAACCGGTTATATCACTGCATTACGAGTGCATTCAGGATCTGTTTTAGTAAAGAAAAATAAGTTGCTTATATAGACGATAAGGGCATCAGCATCAAATAGTGTTCGAAATGTATAAAGCGAAATTACTCCCTATGTGGCCGGGGTGAATTTTATTTTGTGGGTATAAAGGATTCATTCATGTGGAACGGGGGAGGATGTTTAGTTTTTACACGTGTCACATGCAAGCTGACACTATTGTTCTATATTATAGGTGGCCTAGATTATTATGAATGCTTCAAAAGTAGGACGGCTTATGAAACACCTCTAGTGCATGGGACATTCCGTTATCTTTTTAAATCAGAATGTAAAACCAGAATTACGTAAAGCATCATTGCAGCTTGCACGAGGAAATAAAAGTTAGTTTGGGCGGAGTAATATTGATCTTTATTACACAATCCAAAAGGTTGTGTAAAACATAACATACGAAATTTAAGAATCAGATTTTAAATGTATCTAAAAAGATACGGTTATTATAAAATATAAATGAAACGAGTTATAAATGAAATTTAGCTTCCATAAAATTACTAATCAACTGCGTAAAGTGATGCATGGATATAAGGGATTAAACAAATGTTTAAATAAAATCTCTTTCGTTAGGACAACTATTGTTTCTAGATTTGATAATGGTGTGTTCTAATTAAATTTAACAAAAAAATTACAAGTAACTCGACTTTGTATATTTTTGCTAAACATTATAATAAGCTTTCGAAGAATGACTTACTTCATCATCAGGTTAAGCGCATTTGCAAACAGGGATTTATTTAGGGTTGTGACAACAATACATAGAAATGGTTAACAATAAAAGACAAACCCAAGAACAGCAAGAGCGTGGATTTGTTTTAGTATAAAACAAAGCAAAAGAAAAACATGAAGACTGAAATTGTACATGCTGGGACTAGCATAAGAGATACTAAAAGACGTTCTTGCCTTCCGTTTTACGTTCCAAAATACGTGCTGTGTATTTTCGGCAAATCTACTCTACATGCAAGCAAACTACGACAATGTTTGACTTACTGGCGATTGCCTCTTGTCATCTTATGCATCACATACCGAAAGAGCTTGAGTGAAACACAACAGAGCACCAGCCTAAAGTATTATTGTGACACAGGAGTCGGTTAAGCGTGGACAAATGGAAGCAAGAATATCATGTCATATAAAAGCTACAGAATGACAATGATTAGCCGGGGTACGGTGTTAAGGTTTTCTAAACAAAGAAAACTCACAATATATGATTAGCCGGGGTACGGTGTTAAGGTTTTCTAAACAAGAAAAACTCGCAAAAGACAATCATCTTTTAAACGATGGAGTTGAAGTGAGTATATTGTTCGGATCGGCTTTTTTTTTTTAAGCTAAAATCAAAATAAGCCCGTGTCAATCAACTTGCATTGGAAAAGAGGGACGGGAACATATTCGCTGAAACAGACAAGACGAGATAAAAGTACATCTCCCTGAACCCGTATACAGGTTACCCAACCCGGTCGCTGAACGGTTTTATCAAAATAACAGCCATCACAGGGACGCAATTGGAACTTGACGCCAGTTTAGCTGAAACTTATTCTATTGACTAATATAACCAACTGATTTTGAGACAAGTTTAACAAAACTTATTAAAACCCTTCTTGCTACAAACAATATTAACGAAATGGCAGCTTAAAGAAAAACGGTGAAAACAACCTATATAGTATAGTTTTGGTATTGCTTGTATATATATATATAATTGGGCCCGTAACCCAAAGTCCCGGGTTCGAATCCCGGTGGGGGCAGGCACATTTTTCTCTCTTTATTTATTCAAAATATATAGTTAAACCCAACAACGTTTTCGGCGATACAATAATACAAACCGGTAAGCTTGCTTGCTTGTTCAGCGTTTGACCCACTTTTACGACGACGGGTTGTCCGCTGGACATATACCTTGCTTAAAACTATGGTGGAAAACTTTACAAAAACCATGCCAGCGATTGCCGAAGGTCACATTTTGTAACTCACGTATATAACCAAGGTCGACAGATGGATTTGAATCTGTGAACGGTGCGTAGAGCTATAGGATGAGAAGGCCGACATGCTAACCCACTGAACAACAGCCGTTGGCCAACTGGGATAGGTGTGGTGAGCCACATTAATTAATAATTAATGTTATACACAATATTAAGAGATCTGTCGCTATCTGTTTATATATGAAAGAACAGCTGAAAAATATAGACAGACCTATGTTTTAATTTTTGTCAGTAAACGATTATCGCACAGTATATGATTGGTAGTTATACATACAGATATCTTGATGAAGGTGAATCACGATGGAATAATAATAATATTACACGAAAGCGTGTAGTGTTATCCGTCTTGTAGCTTGCGCAAAGTCACCAATTCATACAAAATAAATAATGTGATAATTCAACATGCTTCGTTGCATGCTTAAATCATAATTCAATAAAGCGCAAATTTTTGTTTCGTGTACGACTTGTAAAGAGAAGAAATGGCCTTTGATTGGGATTTAAACAAAATATAGACCCGACTTCATCATTACACGTCTCCATGAATGCTCATATAACATAGGAGAGAATTTGTGAATGGTCGAGGAAGTTCTGACATACTCGGGAAACGTGGAGTATTTTGAAACCAAACTTAATATGTACTTAAATTGTAGGTACTGACGTGTTGAATATACTGTTACGATACCACGTTCAATGGCACTAACTATAGCTACTGAGTTTGAGCGCTTCTAATCGTGTAATTACCCTATACAGTGGAATCTCAAGTAGCCCGAAAGCATGGATTCACTAGTCTTACCGGCCTGTTAGAGGTCCATATCCCCATAAAATAAATTTTGTGTATTTTTTGGCATTAAGTGTGCTTCTTCAATTTGTGAAAGATGTATTTTACTCGCCCTTCTGCAACAAATTCTAAAACTTTTCAGCAAAAAAGTAAAAGTTGACATCCATGTTTTGTATCCCAATCAGACAAAGCGTATCACGTGGTCATGTTTGATTGTTTGGAGTGTAACGTCGTACTCAATGGTATTTCACTTATATGACGACGGATTGTCCACTTCACACTGTTCCTTGCCTCATTACGGAAGGAAACCTCGTAACAACCACCCCTGCGATTGCCGGAGCCACATCGTGTGACTCACTCATGGTCGACAGATGGACTAGATCCTGTGAGAGATAAATTGGAGTAGGATAAGTAAGCGAACCAGATACCACTAAGCCACGGCCGCGGGCCCCACGTGGTCATGAGACACTTAGGAAAACATGAATATTCAAACGCACCAGTGCTGTCATTTATTCAGCCTTCAAGTCATACGGAAATTTTTTTTTAATTGAAAAGACGCACGACTAGTGCTCTGTCCTTTTGAGGTGTCATCGGCCCAGGTTTTCATATGTTTTGAATAAGTTGTATAACGAAAAATAAATGTCCGTTCAGCTATAGTAGATCATGGAGAGTTGTAAGCACAAATCTTTGTTTACTAGATATATATCGAAAGCGAGGCTACTTGCATAATGGTAGATCTATTCACAGGAAATCTCGTTTGTGAAGGAAGGAATATGGCGGCATGACAACATGTACTTGAGCCGTGATGTTCCACTTTTTTAAAAGCGGCTACTGGACGATTTAAGGTCGCAATTGACATACAAAATGTATTCCAGCGTTCAGATTACAAAACCTTATTGGACAGTAGTTAATTGAACACATACAAGTCGGTAATTGCAACAATTTAAAATTACACGGTTATGAGCGCTCAAACCCTGTATCTCTAGATAAGGCTACATGATATGATAGACGATCAGAAATACAGAACTCTGCATCTACAAAAAGTCTACCTTATGGTGGCAGGGTTGAATATTGTTGGCCTATACCATAATGTACCTTTTCAACGCAGACTGGGAACTTTGTGAAAAACCCGTGCTATCAATATCTTACCAGGCAGTCACGAGACGGAGCCCAACTTTTAGCCATAGTTACGAAAAATCCAGCTGCTTATAATTTGAAAATATGTTATGTGGGTCAGCCTTTACTGGAAAAAATTTTGATTTAAGAATAATGAAATTTGTTAGTATATTTGAAAAAGGAATTGCATTGATATACAGCTGTAATTTGTCTAGCACAATGTATATCGAGATAATTCCTCCGTCTTAGCCCTTAGCGCCTATCAACCAATGGTGAAGGCTGGAAATTGTTCCGCCGCTATCGCCGGCCGCTCAAAACATATATCTGATTTTTCTCTGATTTTATTTAGATACACTGAAAACAATGACTAGTATTTTATCTATTTGCAATATTTCTTTTCTGGCGGTTTTTAATTTTATTATTGCAAAGGGAGAGAACTTAAACGTGTCAACTAGGGCGAGAAACTCAAATAAAACTTTCTTAAAAAGTCAGAGGATAAAGAAGGAGACAGATTATTGGACTTTTGTATTATAAAAAAATCAAAGAAAAATCAGATATATGTTTTGAGAGGCCGGCGATAGCGGCGGATCAATTTCCAACATTCACCATGGGTTGAAATAGGCCATGGTAGGGCTAAGACGGAGAAATTAACCCTATTCATTGTGCTATAATTTGTCTGGTTACGACCTCACAATGTACGACGTTTAATGACCGAGCGTGCGTAAGACATGGAGGGAAGACAACTTCCGGTTTCAAGCAAATGGGCCTATACAAGTAACATTACCTGTTAAGTATATAAAACAAACTACTTCTGTTCTCAGTATTCATCATTTAACGCGAAAGATAAGCGATATTCGACCAGCTTTCAAGGTTGTCCACAACTAATTTTAAAGATATACATCTGTGATATGTTTTTCCCAAACCCAGCATGACGGAAAAGGATCTATTTTCAATATCGGTAGTGACGTCGGCGGTTCAAAGACACGACATTGGGGTAATGTGAGCTTACACAAAAAGCTATAGCTGATGCCATCATTTAACTGTTTTGAGATTTTGTCTCGCAAAATATGGATGGTTTGCTTTTAATCGGCCATATATATTTTGAATAAATGAAGATAGATAAATTTGCTTGCCTCCACCGGGATTCAAATTATATATATGCCAGAACCAGGCTTTCGGATTTACTCAAGCAAAAACCAATTGTGAGTAATATCTAGATCAAAAAGAT
>JAQQZZ010085629.1:0-18513 GCA_030265115.1 Mopalia vespertina
CCCCCCCCCCCCCCCCCCCCCCCCCCCCCCCCCCCCCCCCCCCCCCCCCCCCCGAGCACTGGAAATTGGCACACATAACTTTACAGAGGTATTACAGGTGAGGTCATTTTTATGTTACGTCATGATAGGGCAAGCTTATAAAGAGTAAAATAGAGTTAAGTGAGGCACAAACACTCCATTAAACAAAAATGAAAGGAATGGGACCTAAATGTGTTTGGTTGTGTAAGCTTACTACTGGTCTGGAACATTCATTTGGATGAGAAGCATTAAGATACCACAGGTCCAACCGTATTTGTAGGTGAAGAAACACCCTCTCGTCTTAATCTGTCTAGTAAATATTTTCCTAGATAAATTAAAAGTTCCAAACAATTGAATATCTGCATTAAGAAAAAGCTTTTCTGTGTACATACATATATGTGTCTTTTTACATGTACATGCATTAAAGCACCCATTTACCCATCATTCATCATCACCCATGTAAGCTCCGATTTATATATGAGACCCGTGTGTAAGCTCCAATTTAGCTTTCGAGAGCACCACTCGTTATCAAAATGTTCAAAACATTGCCATTATTTCTAGTCATATATGTTGCTCTCTGTGCTTTAAGCGGTAGTCCTTAGTATACAGTGAGTTTAGGTTTTGTTTACTCACTCTTCTGATTGGTTTGCTGTCCTCCCACAAATATATCCACACATAATAAATTATAATAAAAAAAAATGAAAGACAGACAGAAGACACAGTAGTGTACAAGCCTTAGTTTATTGAATTAACCACCCTCACAAAGACTAATTTTAGAACGGTCTAATGAAATACTGTACAGCAGTCATTGCCCTGTGAAGCCTGTAAAGAAACTGTTGATCAGATTCTTGTAAGTTATCGCATCTCTTTCAAAAAAAGACATTTTTGTGTTGTAATTCATCACTTGTCAAGAGAGTGATTGAAGATTCCTGAAAATATTTCCTGTTATGATATTTGCAAACAAATCACCACCCACTATTTTGCAGTGTTATTCACTGTATAGACCTTGACATTCCCAGTCGATGATTTTTTTCACATGATCACTAAAGAGTTCCTCTGTTCAATGGTATTATGGAAAGTCAAATTTATTATGAAAGTTAGATTGGGATTATTCACTAAGGACAGTGTCTTGGCTAGGATTGAAAATCTACCTGTCACAAATCCCTATTCTGAGAATTTTCGCCTGTCCAAATATTCAATTCTCCCACATGTACTTATATCTTTCCCATGTTAAAATTCAAAGTTATACCAGTTAGTTTAACCATTTTAAGAAATCTGGGTGCCCAAAATGACAGGTGGATGGGTTTTAGCTAAGACTATGCTTACAGAGTTATCCAATCATGACTGCCACTGATGTCCCAAACTTTGGTATCTTAGTGACTAGTCTAACAAAGACTTTCGCATTTCTAATGAGTCCGTTTCAGTGACCAGTTTGATCGAAGCGCTATTAAATTTAATCCGCTGTTAGATGAGGTCCCATTATGCTGGTGGTCTATCTATAATCCACTATTTAATTTAGTGTTTAGTAAATAATAGCTTTCGAGCAACTGGTCCCAGGTTCCCGTAATGTGCCGCTCATTTCAACCATCTTATTTCTCTGGATAATTACAGCTTTATTAAGATGTATTTTGATTTGACACTAATGGGTTAGAGCCTTGCTGGACCCCTTGAGCTCAAATTTACGAATTTGACCTCTTTCAAATATCTTTTCAAACTGAATGCTAGTGAAAAATATATTTCAACTTTTGATTTGTATAGGATATTACAAAGTGGGTCAATGAGTGGTGAAAGAGATAACCCTCCAGACTCGAAGCATTGAATTCGTTGTCCTTTTTCATTCATTCGTTTTCAGGCATGCACTCCCTCTTGCACCCATAAGTACACACACAAAATTGTTCAGACATGTTGCTAACCGCAGACCTACATAGGTAGAAAAACACTTTAAAAAAGGTCAGCCATGAATTGGGATATTTGTGAGGAAAATTTGATCCTAGAATATTAATGAAAAAATTTAAATTTTTTTTACTTTGGGAACATTATATGAATTACATATTTGTTATTTTCTATGCAGGTGTATAAATTAGTCTTCAAGATCTTTTTTAGTGTGCGAAATATACTTCTTACATTTTTTTAGGTATGCTTCATTAATCACAGCAACATTATGGCCTTTAAACTTTGTGCTATATTCTTTTATTCAGTGCTCCAGATAAGTAGAGCATTGGCGTTAATTATGCATCTTAAATAAGTCAAAACCCCTCTTTTGTAAATGGAAGGTGTATTGAAACAGCATATGTTTTGACTTCTTTAAGATGGGTTATTAATGCCAATACTCCCCTTATCTGGAGCACTGTTTATTATTATAAGAAAAATTCATTAATCAGAACATTTTTTTCAAAATATTTTCTGACAAAAAAAACAGCAACTTATGAACAAGGTGAGCATAGGCAATTACTTTATAACAATCTTAAGTGTAATTACAATAAATGGAATTAAAGTGTCCTTTAATGACAGTGACATGTCACTTTGATGAGTGAAAGGAATCCTGGTATTTCACCCTGAAATAAATCATGAACTGAAATATCAGATCAGAATTACAGAATACATCCATGGATTGAACTGTTGAAAATATTTTGTCAGACATTTTTCAAGTTTGTCCTGCAGACCATTTAATACAAAGCTTAATTGTGGGAAACTTAACAACATAAGGCTGTGGTCTGACTTCAGACTTGGACCCACAGATGTTGATTGTATAGATGACTTTACCTGTCCCGCAGTAACACATGTTTATCATTTGAAGCTAAATGCTGGTGTTGAGATTATAGTGGCACTGACACATCTCAAAGTAATTATGACAACCATTAATATTTCTTTTATTTTGATCATATAATGATGTCCATACATACAAAGAAAGGAAGACTGTCCTGAGGTTGAGCTCATAGAGATCAGCAGGCAGAGATGTCTTTAGATACAAGGAAAACACATGGTAGCATTTAAAGTAGTATAATGAGTTTTTATGGGTTGAATTTAATCCCACAGGATACAGATGCTGTTAGGGACTGTAATTAATCAGCTGTTCTGTTTAAGGACCTCTCTCTTTTAAAAGTAGACTTTGGAAGACATCAGAGTCACCACAGAGTTTTGCTATAACTGTAATGTCTGTTAGGCTAGTCACTGAAGGCTGAGTGATTTCTAATATTAAATAGCATCCTGTCAAGAAATTCCAGATGTTACCAAATGCTATCTGTAAATCTCTGTCCTCCTGAGCCTTCTTACTGCACAGCTGTTTGAAATACAACTGAAAAGATAATTATACTGGACCAGTTTAATTTCTAGAATGTTGTATAAACATGCAGAATATATATATTTTGCATAAATGAAGAGAGATAAATTTGCTTGCCTCCACTGAGATTTGAATCCGGGACCTTTGGGTTACAGGCCCAACAGAATATATTTATATATATATATACAAAGGTCCCGGGTTCGAATCCCGGTGGGGGCAAGCAAATTTTTCTCTCTTCATTTATTCAAAATATAAATATGTACTGTACAGGTACACTTGTACATTGGTAGTGAGAGCTTCTTAAACTATTGATTTAGCTGTAGGACTTCATGCATGTATAGTGAGAGAGAAGGTAACCTGAAGGCACCTTGAACTAGAATATAATCTACAGGTGTTCCGACATGTGCCATATGATATGCTTACCACATAATAGAGGTACAGGCATAAACTGCTTATGGCAATATGAGTGAAATGCTATATGGATTCCTTATTTCAGCCCATAGATCCAGGAGAGCTGAGGTTTGCCAAAATCTGGGACAAGCACATTCATGATAATATATAGGAATTTTTGTGATATTTGGGTTAGGCTGAAAATACCCATTAACTATGTGAGGCAGATGCCAGTGGGGTTTGATGTAAGATGAGAATATGTGTAGATATAGGTGAGATGGAGTTATTATTTGTGGATCTCAGTGGAGGCTGTAGAACGAAGACCTCTTTGATCCCGTCAGACCAGTGAGTCTGTCTTCACATCAGACACATAAAGATACATGTGCTCTCCACAAGCCATTGTGAAACCTGCCAACTTTCACAATTCCAGGTTGTAGGGATGAAGATGAAGGTAGCCCACATCCCTGGTGTTCTGTGGACAGCTGTGCTAATAACACAGGCTCCAGGAGAAGTAGACCAAACCACATGCTTCAGGCCTTAATGAACATGTGCCTCATACAGTTACTCTAAATAGCCTACATATATAATAATATTACTAGTAAGAAAATGAACCAAGACTCAAAAACTTATCCAACAACTGTCATAGAAGTAAAGTAAAATTTTGTTTAATGCTTGAACAATAAAGTTTGAAAATATGGCTTAAAATGATGGCACAGTTATGTATGTAGCATTCCTCCATGGAAAGTAAAATAAGTGACTGTACAGGAGAGTTTACCATGTTTCAATACTTACTATTGAACTGTTCCAGCTGTATCTCAGTTTATTCTTCCTAGACTCTTTCCCATAAAATCCCCTCCCCCCCATAAAACACAGCTAAAAATGACCACAGGAGATATGCTACAGTTCACAAATCTATCTTTAAAGAGCCCCCTGCTTCCATTAAGATATCATTAATTAGTTACATGTACACACATGTACATCATGTGGCCAGGCAACAATTGCTAACTGGTACTACGTGTAGGAGTCCTCATTTAGCTAAAGGAGTTTTAAAGACCATTAACTGGTATCTTGTAGTCCCAAAACACAAATGAATACACATGTTTCAAACTGAGCAATCCTCATTTAGATGTAAAACTAACCTAGGAGGAAATCTATTTGGGTGTGTCTTGGTGAATATTACCTTCATCATCCGACATGTACATCATCATTTAGTATAAAAAATAACCAATTTTTGAAATTTCAACAACACCGACTCTACATGAATACTTATCAAATTGAATCATTTGACATTTACACTTCTTGAAGAATTTTTTTTTTTTTTTTAAATTTTTTTTTTTACTCTTCTTGATTAATGTTGAGTGGAACCCAGGACCTATGGCTGCCAGGGTCCACACTCTAGAGACTGAGTTATATAGGCCTTCAGTAGAATGACCCAAGTTTAATCATTTGAGATTTACACGTCTTCATTAATGTTGAGTGGAACCCAGGACCTATGATTGCCAGGGGCCACACCCTACAGACTGAGTTACATAGGCCTTAAAGCTTTGGTAGAATGACCCAAATTGTCTTTGCAGTAAAGGCGACTAATCTTTTCCAAGGTCTGTTCTGTTTAATTTGGTCAATTTCATTGATTTGAGGAATATATGCCAATGAGACACCATCTAGACTAACCAAGAATTCAGGAATTCTGAGCTTGTGAGACATTATTGATGAGAAACGAGGCAGGTCTGTGGTGGTACTGGCCAGGGATGGCTAATTCTCCTGTAAAAGGATTGTTAGTTTGACATTTGCCATGAGTGTATTGTTAGCTGTAGGATGTGTGTCACTAGGACAAAGCTAAATCAACACTTTACTCAAGCTGCAGAATCCGCTGATCTAACTCTGACCTACTTCCTGGCCAATGATGTGGAGGTATGGCTGTCTCACTGGCAGTTAACAGAGGCAGGGTGTTGCAGGTGCCAAAACCTTAACTTTATAAGTAGTAGAAAATGGCTTGAGCAGGGATTGATGTAGAAGTCATTTTCTTGAGTACCTTTTATGATGATCTACCAAAGTTGAACAAAATTATGATTTGACAGCCCTATGATGATACATGTATCAAAACCCTATGAATTTTAGGCAAAACCTCTGATTGAAATGGAATTCTGATAAAATATTGAATATTCTTATTTGAAAAGGGAAATATTTAATATTTTTAGCACAAAGTACATGAAACATGATAACATGATTACTTTATTATGTACAGTGACATTTACTTTTAAAAAATTATTTTTGGCAGCAAACTATGGCTGCTGTTAATTTAAACAGAATAAATCATAATCAGGCACAACTCAAGTTACATGTTCTCTTCAATTTGATGTTAAATGTCTTGAACACATGATATATGTACCAGGTTACATCATTTGTTAAGATGCACATGCGCAACTTACTTTGTCCCTTTAGGCCCGTTTCTTCGCACAGAAATGTTTACCTGGTGCTCTCATAGTTAAGGGGCAACACGAAGCCGAACTCTTTGTTATATGTACATGTATACTGTATTGCATCTTGTGCTTGTCCTGTCTTATCATTTTTTGTTACAAGTGATATCGAGTGGCATTTTCTTCGCCCATTGCAGAGGGCTAGGATGGAGCTTCCTGTTGCCCTCAGAGCTAACATGAAGCCAATCTGTTTGTGATGTATTTGTATTGTGTCCTGTAATTGTCCTGTCTTGCCTTTGTTTTTTGTAAGTAGTGTCGAGGGTGATTTCCTTCACCCATTGGGCTGTCCGGCCATCTTATGAGTGAAATGACCATAAGTATGACATAAAACCCCAATCAAACAAACAAACAAACAAACACATGTCATCATATTCACTGAAATAATAGTTATTAAAGCATAAAACAAAGTATCAATTAATTCTATTAATACTATTAGGTGGTAGGCTCACGAAGGACAAGAAGTGACCACATGTCATCAGATCATTCAGACACTTGTAATGATGCCCATGGCTCATAAGTACAGCCTGACTAGACAGCTAACTGGAGGTCATGTGATAGGTTATTTCTGTGGGCACATGGATACTTAGCCTGTCTGTTAATGATAACCTTAAGCTGATATCACCTGTATCTCATTTGTCTACCTGTGAAAGGTGATAGATCAGCACACACTGAAGTAGTCATACAATCATATCAACTGTCACAGTGAATGAGGTATCATATCACATGGATGTTTTATATGTACATGTACCTGTACCTGTGCATTTTAAAGTATTTCAGTTCTTATGTATACTATTACAAGTACAAAGATTGTAATCAAAGTCACCTTTCCCAATGTCCATATATGGTAATTTTAAGCTATAAACTTTTGAGTGATAGATGAGTTCACCACTCTTTGTTTAGGAACTGAATATATCTTTGTGTTGGGAGTACTGTTGTTTTTTTTTTGCTTACATCTTGCGTCGATGATTACTTAGGAAACACTCAATTCAAATTTTCAGAAACAGTATAATTTACATTATTCTCTGTCCGTATATATTCACAATTTTTGTGTTTCTGTTGATGATTGACTTGAAAATGGTGTTTACTGTTAGTATCTAAACATGAACGCTCTGTGCTCAGTATTAAACCAGATGAAATCACTAATTATTCAATAGACAGAGAGTGGAAAGCATTGACATTATTTAAGATTAATAAAAGTCAAAGTCTTTCTGTGTTCATGAGCAGGGGTTTGGCATTAAGGTGCCCCATTGGTTTTATTAGCATTTATTCAGAGGTTAAACATCACATGGCATTACAGATAACACGTTGGCTGACTGCCTGTACAGGCCTGAGCTGTTGGGGAGAATGGATAGAACGGGGTTTCCCCATGGTTATGCAAACCCAATTTAGGAGGACCAATTTATAGGTATCCTAAATTGTTTGCAGTCTTCATCTTAATTTACATTTTTGCCATTGATTTTGCCAAATTTTGTCATCCGATTATCAATGAAGATTGTATTTTTGGGCAATTTTGCTTTATTTTTCACAAAGGGACATTTATGTATTTAAAAAATTAGCAACACTGGGGGAAATGCAAATGTTACGTTATCTCACAAAATTTTAGAGGACCGATTTTAAGGTTATGCCAGAAAAGATTACAGCACAGGCCTGCTGTAGATGACAAGTAATGCGAGAAAGTGCGTGAAAAGCCAATCGTGCACCTAACTCTGAAGTGAAGCATTTAACAATACTCACCTTTGTCTGACATACACATATTTACATTGTATGAGTTCTAAGGGATTGGACCATTGACTCGAGCCAAAATAGTTCGAAGTGAATAAAAAAATTCAAAATTTAATATTTATTTTTTAAATTCAAATACTACAATAATAACTTGTCAGTCCCTGTGCATTTAGACTTGTTTTTATCCTGTTATTACTTTGTCCTGTTTTTCTTTGACCGATGTGAGCAGAGACCTGCTTTCACTGGTAAGGTCAGCCAGGTCAGTATGACCTGACCTACATTAATTTATTAACTGTTGTTTACTTGTCAATCTCCACAGATACCATTATTGTACTTCAGTCAATAGAGAAGATTTGTGAGCTTTTGCCAATTTAGGGTTTTCCAAAGAGAACAAAGCACTGTTCAATTAACAATTGTTGATTTCTGTTCAGGGTCAATCACCACACAGCAGCTTCATGTTTATGTGTGCCATGTTGAAAGTAGGCCAAAAAATACTGTATTGCAGGCTGCAGGGTTATCAATCAGCAAAGATAATATTAATGTGTTTTGGGGGTTTGCACTACTGTACATAGATTGACTGTTTTGATCAAGGCAAATTTCCTGTATTAAATCAACTCTAATAAAGATAATGTAGGGAACAATTTGAACTGAGATGTGTGCATAAACAAAGGTGATTGGAGTTAGGTGCACGATTTGCTCTTCATGCTCTTTCTTGCATTACTTGTCATCTACAGGCAGTCAGCCAGCGTGTTATCTTTAACGTCAGGTGATGTTTTACCTAGAATAAATGATAATAAAGCCAATAGTGCACCTTAATAGGTGATTGGATGTTATCAATTAATCTCCAAAACATCCAATATTTACCCTTTTTAAGGAAAAAATATTGAATACTGTCCAAAAAGAAATTCATTAAGCATAGATGAAGCCATAACATTCAATTTATTGAGTCAGCTTGCCACAAGTTTTTGACGGAATAGTTTTACACGTATAAGTACTGTTACAGTCAATCTTAACATTCAGTAGCTCTCAATGGCAAGTGAGAATTTCAGCAGTGTAACTGTTACTGTTTTAACAATAATATTTTTAAAAGGACAACCACATTATCAAATCCACCTGATCCACCATCAATGTACTGCCCACAGGTTTGTGTTCCTCTCTACTTGAGTATATGGTGGATACACACGAGGTGACTTTGGATACCGTAATGGTAACACATAGCAGGTTTTTACGAGGTTCCCTTTTGTAACGTAGGGTAATATTAGACAATATCATCATACTTCTTTTAAGTATAAATGTGATGTTAAAGTCTTACAGCCCAAATGTCTGCATGGCCATCAGGCAACTATAAGATGTTGTTTGCACCATTATTATAAAATATAAGTTCTTGTACAATCATTTATGCATGTATTAAGTGAAAGATGTTTGTATACAATAGACCTAAAACTGATACATGGACATTGTCCTTTGTACATTGTACATATGCATCACTCAAGCCTTATTTTTTCAAAATTTTGCGCAAACGACCCACCTTTCACGTGAAATTAAACCCACGTAACTTATCATTCGGTTACGTGATAAAAATTTGCGCAAACAATAGTTTTCGTATATAGGTAACATAGATATACAGTGTAATCACGCTATAATGTGCTAGGATATACCACATAAACGGTTATAACTGGCACAAATCCTTGTTTTCCTACTTTAATCAAACAACATTCACAAATAAAGTCTTAATAACCAGAGACCAACCTTAGAATACTCCGCGGGTAGGTTAAACAAGACGCGACTGTCATAATATAGTGTTGTTGTTGTTATGCGTGTCTTGAGTTAATGCGGTCATTCTCAGGGCAAAGCTAGGCACATGGGGTGCAGTTAATGCATAGTTTTTACAAAGTAAAAACAAATTAAGCCAGTAGGGTTTCGTTAATTGTGAACTGTCAACCCTTTCAAAACTCTGAGCTGAGTAAAGCTAAAGAAGACCATAGAGCTTAACAGCACCTTTGATTGGCTGTAGAGCCGAAGCCAGCCAACCAGGTCACAGCCCTAAGTTTTCTTTTTAGCGCAGTTTATCGATCTCTGTTTCACTTTTAGTTAGTAAAGCAATTGGGTTTGTTCTTTTAATCAATTTTACGTCATAATTGAAGCAAAAAATGGTTCATAGTTAAATAAACTTTGATTATGGTCAGTCTAATATATAACAACTCTTTCTGACAGTGTATGAAAATCCTTGTGTCATGTACATGACTTAAGTGTGCATGATCGTTGACTGTTTGCATGAATTTTCGTTTGCGTAACCTGAAAGATCATTCACATGAAAAAATAAGGCCTATGCATGTATCGGACAAGAAGTGGTTGTCCAGCTATAAATAGTTTCTTGCCCCACTTTTTATTGTCGTTTAAACATAAATCATTTTTTTTTTTGTAAGTGAAAGATATTTGTATCCATTGGACCATAACTCTGATATAATTTGCCTTGCAGCACTACACAAACGACAACAGATTTTGAGACTTTCAGTATTGGTATTAGTTTGGTGGTATAGCAGACTTAAATGTAGTGGTACAACTAAAGCCTGTAGCTCACATGTCACTCCCTTTAATTGGTCAGAGGTGTAAATAATCTCAGGTCAAAGGGTCAAACCAATTATATGACAAACTTTGTTGAGCCTCTCACATGTACTCAATAGACTGTCCAGTGGTCATCCAACCCATACTAGAAGCACCTTGAGCTATGAAAAGAAATGTACTGGGACCAATGCATAACACATTGATGGACTTATAAACAGAGTATTATGAATAGACCATGAGTTGATAATGCTGCAACATCTTCTATTATCAGATTGAATTCATCAGCATTTTGAGCAATCCACAGCCATCTTCTACCATCCACTGTCACTTTTATGTGAATATAAACTCAATTAACTCTTCTTCTTTTTTTAATCCTTTTAAATATCGCAATAAAACTTTAAACAGAATTAAGACTTTCAATTGTGTGACAATCTCAAAAGGTTTTAACTTTGAAACTCATAAAGTGCAAATGAGCATAAGAAATTAAACAGCAGATTGTTGACAGGAGCTTCTCTATCTATGAACCCAAATTGTTGTGGCCCCAGCAATCTTACTTGCCAAAATTTGTCTTATTATGCCTTGCTTTCTGTTGCCCTGGTGGTCTCAGAGGTAAGGGGTTACATTGAAGCCGATCTGTTTGTGATGTCTTTGTGCTGCGTCCTGTAAAGTGTCCGGTATTTGTATGGTCTTGTGTTATTTGTTGCCAGTGGCATGGTGTCCTTCACGCATTGGGCTGGCACCCCATCATGTGAGTAAAAATGGTGTTAAAGCCATAATGTCCATAATGTTAGTGATTTTTTAAAAAAAATTTATTATTTTTTATATTGAGTTTCTTGTTCTTATTTTTGTGGTGAAAATCAGCTGTCATCAGAAAATAGTATTTCCCATAGGAAATAAACAGTTCTATCTTAATAGGTTAAACTGTAAAGAAACCATTTAATAACAGGTCCATTGGAACTCTTTCTACTCAACTTAAAGTAGGTACATACTAAATAGAGTTATTATGCGGGGAAAGGAAGTGGTTTGATGTGCATGAAAGGGTGTGTCTTTTCAAAAGGCATTTCAGCTGGTGACACTTTTGATGTCCCAGCTTTTAAGTTTACTTAACCTAGATCTTGTACGTAGTTTTTATTTCATCCAAAAGCAACGCATACCATAGAAAATGTCACTCTGCGCTATATTTTCTGGATTTCATATCGTGTTCTCTTAATAAGCAAAATTACTACTGATTAATGCAGGAGATGTACAGAAACTCCCTGGAATCCATATCTGACATTGAATTTGCCTGATAGAGCACTGTTGATCAATTTCAAAACTACTCAAAAAGCATTAAACAAGCTCTGTAGTGTTCAGAAAGGTTTGATGTTATTTGTACATTTGTGAATAACTGTGGTTAACTGGACTCCAATCACTTAGTTATTTATATTTTCTGTATAGTCATGTTCATGTACATGTTATTGTTGAACATTTATGAATCTGTGTAAAAAATAAAGTAAAAATAACTAAGTGCGTCAGAGAATTAGTCACTGGTTGTCATGAAGTGTTTTTAAATCTTGTATTAGCAAATTAATGTGCTCTTTAAGTTAAAGTTTCACAATGTGATACTGAAAGTGGACTATTTTAAAACAGTTTAAAAAGAAGTTGATGGTACTCAACTTACATTTATACATATTTTACTAACCCAACGATAATTTGGATTGTAATTGAATATTTGATAAAACCTGCATCTAGGGAGACCTGTGATTCGACTTCTATCAACGCTTGATCCTTCCACCCTGATATGAACGCTTAGTGTTCTGTAGATTTTGATAGAATAAAATGGAATCGTATCTAAAATTAATTTTTAACAGTCACTGCATGTCGCCCTGTGGCACCTCCATCCATGTATCATGGTATTCAGAGTTAGCTGGGTGGTTCTGTCCCAGGCTCTGGGTACAATCATGGATTTTCTCAGGCCCTGGGTATAATACATGTATCTGTCCCAGGCTCTGGGTATAATACATGTATATTTATCAGGCTCTGGGTACAATACTATGTACCTTTCTCAGGCTCTGGGTACATTGCACACGTTTACATTTCTAATTCAGCTGTGTAGTACAAAAGTGCATCTATCACTCAGGATTGAAGTACATTCAAAATTTCGTTTCTCATTCAGTCTTTCTGACTCCAGGCACAACATATTTGCAGTCCATAAAAACACTGACTTGGGGAGAAGTTGTGGTAGAAAAGTACATTCCTCTCTCTGGTTTTATTAGAGTACAAACATAATTACAAATTCATATGTATTTCTCATTGGGGCAGCTGAAATAGGTAGAGAAGTGCATTTCTAACACACACTCTCAGTGCAAAAGTAGTTTCCCATTCAGGCATGGAGTGTAGAGTGTATTTCCACTGACAGCTTGAAAAACATCTGCCAAGAAAGTTATTCCTCATAACCTTCTTATTTTTATGTTTAAGTCTTAAAAAAATCAGTCGAGATCCTATGACCAGTATCAAGCATACAACAACCAATAAAGTAAAATTGTCTGTAAAAATATATTCATCATTTGAATGAAGTTTCAAACTTTTAGCTCCTGGTGTATTTTTGTACCAAGAATTTCTGTTAAATACACCAATATGCCATTAAAATAGACAAATAAATGAATATTAGATTCAAAGCTGCAACACAAAAAGAGGCATACATGTAATGGCAAGAACATACTCTTAAAAAAAAAACCAACACAAAATTTTCTACCAAGTAAGGCAGTTCTGCTTTTGTAGATAGTTTACATCATGTTAAAAAATTAATTTTGGGTGACAATCCTTATTATTTGTCAGGATTGACTTCTGTGGTACCTGTACTGTGTAGTCTCTATAAATGTACAAATTTCTTTTCTGAAGTAATAACATCTGTTTACACTGATGAACAATGAAATGTTGACATGACCTGCATTAGTTTTGCTAACTGATGAATGAATGTGTGGAGGAGGAACGTCTTTTTTTTCTTTCTCATTTGACCGAATTTTTCTCCTCTATCTGCCCCCTTTCCTTTGTTTTAAGTAAACCACATGTTGTAACTCAGTTAGATTTCAGACTTGTACATTTGCTAGTTCACCTGGGTTGCTCTGACATAACTGGCTACTAATTACATGAATATCCCCGATACTCCACGGTTTAAAATTATCATAAACATACTGTGATATACAGGTTCCTGTTTGAATAAAAAGCAGAATCGGTAACACATGTTATGAATTTTTTTTGTCCTGATCCAGTGTTGAACTGAAATAAGTGGAGAAAAACTAAAACTGCATAGTCGATACCTGGATTTAATTTAGAGCAGCAGGAAGCATGTAACATTTACACTCATTTTTACAGTTTATGGTTTGAACAAAGTCTCCATGAATAATATTTAAATACAAAATAGTGAAGTGTTACCTCTCAAGCTCAAATATGCATGACAGTATAAATATTCAAGAAACCAAACATTTTTAAAATCGAAGTTTTCTGGATTGAACCTGCTATTACTGCATTTTGGTTTCTATTATGGATTATGCAATATAAAGCAATGATTTTTTTCAATGTTTGTTTACCTGGAACCTGTGGAAGGCAAGCTTCCTCATCTTTAAATTAACAGAAAAAATATTTAATCTAGTTTCAAGGTACGCATATGGAGTGAAACAAAGATAGCATTGTTCAATACATGTAGCTACAAGTACATATATTATACATGTATGTGTAGGCTTCAAATAGCCTATTACATATATCATGTTATTCAGAGCACAATTAAATCACTCGAGCATTATTATTTATGGGTTTCCAAATTAATAATTATGCAGATAAATTGTATTTGGATCAGTCTGCTTATGCATGATTATCTCTATGATTGTAAAGGCTGTCATATAAATCTTACTAATGGAGGCATGTACACTAATTGATTTCATCTCAGACATGTACAGGTAGCTTCATAGAGCAGAGCACCTGCCAACACTGAAAACCAGGCTACATGTGACATTCATAATATAAAACCAGCTACTGTCTCATGTAATTCAAAGGTTTCAGTGATAATCTCCTTCTGAGTTTTTTATTTTATTTGTTGCCAGTGTTGTCGAGTGGTTTTCTTCACCCATTGAGCTTGCCAACATCTAGTGAGTGAAAAAACCTTAAGTATGGTGTTAAACCCCAATCAAACAAACAAACAAAATATTCTGTAATATAACTTGTGGTCCAAGTTCTCCTCTAGGCTCCAGCTAATCCTACAAACACACTATTATAATAGTGAAGCGGTTTGTCTCTTGACTATACCATGTGAAGCTGTAAATGTTATACTTTGTTGTATATTGGGGAATATTTTTCGTTTTTACAAGGTTTCCTTTCAGTTTTCTACAATATTTAAGCAAGGAACCATGATAAATGGATGAATCATTATAACTGAAATACCCATGAGAATAACCTTAAACCCTAATCAAACAAACAAACTATTTTTTAAATACGTTAATTTAATTTAACATTTGGGGGCCAAATTTTTATATTTAATTGAAACTTATATTCAATTGGAGCTTACACAGGTGTTATACATCTGAAAACTATCAACTCCTGTAATGATGTATGAGGGTCATTTTAACCTCACTGAAAAGGTGTGACAAGCAGGAAGCAGAGCACTGGTGGTCGGTTTAATATTCAAGTCTAGGTCAATCCACATGATTTTAACTGGGTCCTTTATACAACAAGAAA
This sequence comes from Mopalia vespertina, assembly GCA_030265115.1. Taxonomy (NCBI): domain Eukaryota; kingdom Metazoa; phylum Mollusca; class Polyplacophora; order Chitonida; family Mopaliidae; genus Mopalia; species Mopalia vespertina. Next base: position 15,163 of record JAQQZZ010085629.1, read on the forward strand.
TGAATTTATACATGTATGTGGTATATCATTTTACATTGTAAAGTTTTAGAGAAACCCGGGGAAGGTATATTAAGAGCTAATTCAAAATGTGTTAAACTAACCACTTTATAAGTGTGATATGTGCATTAAAAAAAAATACCTTCCCTACACCTCTCTGTTTTTGGATATTTAATCAATTATGCATATAGTTTTAGTGCATTTTGTTTTCATATATCTTCAGTGGAAAAATTTGTGAACACCAATGTTGAATTCATTTTACTGGTCCAGCTGTGGCGCTGATAAACCTGTTTATGGACTTTTGACTTTTTGCTGTTATCTGCCTCATAGACACAATTTATAAGCCTTTAAAATAGCTTCCATGGCTGTAATTCTATGCAAGGCTGTCTTTGCTCAGCACTGGAGGAAGATTAACTTTCCAACAGTATCAGAACGTCTCACATTTTATGGTTATGCAAGTGTCAATTATTTTTGGAATACACCACTGTCCTACAGGTGAACACACCAATCAATCAATCAATCTATCTACCAATGTTATTCTATGGTCAGAAGTTTAGGTAATTTAGGGTACAGGTAGATTTACATGTGCAAATTGTGCAAGGACTCAAAACCTTGTTACATTGTAGCTAAATATTCTAGTACATGTACCATGAATATAATCACTATTAACGCATGTAGTATAGTGTTACAGTAGAAATAATAAAGTATATTAAATACGACATAAATGTCACAAATGTGTCTCCTAATGTTGAAGTTATTTTTATGCTATAGAAAACAATAAACATTTTATGGCTGTGTTTATAGCCAGTATAATACTGACATGTTAGGGAAATACTCATAAGCATCGGCATTAGTTTTCTATCAGTTCTTCATTAATTATTCATTTTTATGTTATATACATTTCACAATTTCACTATCATCAGGAATAAACTAGCCAGTAAAACTAAACAAGTGTATATGTACTTTATACAGGGATTTTGAATGACAACATACTTTTTTTATTAAAGCTTACTGGGATATAAGTTAAAGGGAAAACTAAGTACTCTTAACTTTATTCTCTACAAATGCAGTCTTGAACAGGATTTCCGGAGCGTAGAGTTTTGATGTAAGATTGCAGAATTTCTCCTTCATATGTCCGCCCTAAAATCACCTGGTCTGTCGTTTCTCTGACAACGACCTGATAACCTAATTCTGCCAAGCTATTTTTAGAGTGGCCCTTTAGGCCGGTTTAGCTGTAATATAAAAACACACCTTTCTTTAGCCATATGTTGGCTGATCTGATCTTCACTTAATATTATCCTTCCTAGGAAATCAAGGAGATTTAGGGGAGAAAAGTGAGAGAAAAAGAAGAGATGACATAAGCTTAAATAATAATGCCATCTACATCTGTTTTATTATATTGTACATGTAGCTATGGAGGACAATCCTCACAAAAGGACATTAATGCTGAGAAAAAAAACCCCGAAAGAGACAGAAAAAGTAAAAAAATGTATCAATGTTGACTGTATTAATGTGGGTGATCACTATGATATTCATGGTCAGGGTTAATGTTCAAGTAAAGAAAAAGAAAAAAGAAATAAATGGAAATTTGATATAGAGTGTTAAGTGTAACCTGTTAGAAAAATATATACATGAACGTGTGTGTTTTTTTTTTTATAAACTAGTTAATTACCAACTAAACTTGAACAAAGCACAGATGTCAAAAAAAGGAAAAGTTTACATTACTCTTGCTTATTGTTGGTATGCTGAACAACTCCTGTTAATGAGAAAAGGTTTAATTATCCCACACAATAAATCCAACACAGCCTCCATATGATTATGTTCATTATATTTTGTGAAAATACATTGCCATGTAATGTCCAGAATAAATGGGATTCTGGATACTAACTCAGAATTAACATCATGAAGTTTGAAGTCAATTTTTATCAGCTTCATCTTATTTTCATGTAGCCCTCTGACTAAGGGCAGTTTGTTTGAAGAGTAGCAATACTTTTTTTAATTGTAGCACTGGAGGAAAATTAACTCTCCAACATTATGGAAACACTTCACATCTTGGTTATGCTAGTGTCAATTATTGTTGGAATGTTCAATATACTGCCATCATATAAGTGAAATACCCTTAAGCGCTGCGTTAAACACCAATCAATCAATGAATATTTTCATGTAGCCTTACTACAGTGATATACATGTGCATGTATGACTGTGAGACCAGAGTTTGAATGCCCATGATGATGATGGATGCAAGCAGAATTCTCTATCGCTACATTAAAATCTATTAATGTTAGCATCCATATAGAATTAGCTGGAGCTTTATATATCTCATCCAGTTGGACATGCAATTATACTACAAAATAAGTTGGGGTTTTTTCTGGCTTTTGCTTATTAAGTGCTCTATAAAGCAACTTTGCCCTATGACGATGAAGACCAGGTCGGTTAACATCAGACCAGGGCGGGCCAGATGTTTGGGTAATCAATATTACAATGACATTGAGACTGGATCTGGTGGTATCGATACACTCTGTCACGTTGTTTTAATATTGATACATATTATAGGTTAAGTACTCATCATTAAACACCTAGCCAAAAAGCAAGTGATAGTTTTTTTTTCAGAATCCATTCTGATTTACAAATTCTTATTTTAAAGACAACATGTAGATGAGTTCATCTGTGAAAATAGATATTAACAGGATTTTTTGTCTTCTTATTGGTTCTGACACACTCTCAAAAATGGTAATGCTTCGTCAGTTTAAGTATGATGAGCATGAAACTTGAGTTGATTGTTCTTTCAGCTTTTGTGCATCTTTTGACAGTTTCAATTTCATTCTGATCTCATTATTGGAAGATGGCTTTCTTTACGTCACAAATATAGTTGGATCTGACTGAAATTTCAGAGGCCTATGTGTAATATGACTCCAAATAGAAGGCAAGTGCCCTGTCACTTCCTGCTCCATAAGTACATCCCTACTTATTTTTGTCCACCACTACTATAGTAGAGGACTTAGAAATGCTAATCGGCTTCCGTCCGTCTTTCTGTCCGTGCATCCGTCACAAATGTTTGTGAACATACTAGCTTGAAAACAAATTAACTGATTAACTTAAAACTTGGTTTGTACATGTAGCTTCCTCTTGTTAAGATGACGGATGATATTGCATTTCACCAAATTCCGTTTTACGAAATGGCTTTTATTACATAATTTTAGCATATTCATGCCTGTATGTGTTGTGAACACGATACATGTAACTAGAGAATACATTCAAGGATAAACTTCCGTTAAATGAAATGGCCATTATTACATAATTTTAGCATATTCATGTCTGTAGGTGTTGTGAACATGATAAGTAGAGAATAAATTC
>JAQQZZ010085640.1:0-18509 GCA_030265115.1 Mopalia vespertina
TGCATCATGTCTAACCATCGTGTATCACAAGTAGTACACACGATGCATCATGTCTAACCATCATGTATCACAAGAAGTACACATGGTACATCATGTCTAACCATCGTGTATCACAAGTTTTAACAGAGAGTTAGGGCTATGTTCTAGTAGAACATGTGCTTTGATGCAACAGAATACAGAACATGTGAGACATATATATGTTGACTTGCTACACATATATATAAGAATTAAATGCAGCCAATATATTCACCTATTACACCACTGTACAAATGCTGCGCGTGCTCTAACCTCGCGCCCTTACCCTAATCATAAGGATTAACCCTAACATCTTACCATAACCCGAACTAGAGGCAGATAGTCACACTCTGACATTGAATAACTGTTGATATTTATTAGTAGGAGGTAACCGTAAAACATCTCATTTATCGATCTTGAGAGTTGTGTATTTTGTTATTCTGTGCTAACTCCACACTGCTGAGAGTCGTACCCTGGCTTGCACTCTAAACTGCATTGGCAGCTAATTGATAGCGGTGCCAGTGTTATCACCTTACATCGAAGGACTGTTTTTTCTCACACAATAAGAAAAAAAACCCAACATTTTTAGGATAATTAGATTAAAAATAAAAACCAACTTGCACTCTCCTTTGTGTGCCACCTACCTTTTTCCCCCAAGTTTTGTGAAAAACAAATTTTATAAGGCTTTCTTAAAGTTTATCATTTAATTCAGAATATAGCATATGTTATTAATCGTGCATTATAGCCCTCCATTGCTGTAAATCGATAACGCAAAGGGACGTCACTCTGATGTCGTAACGATATGTCACGTGTGTCATATCAGTCCTAGTCTCCCAGATGCTCTGGTGCGCCCAGAGCTCGCCGGAGACAGGCAGCCGATCTGTTTTTGATGCATTTGCATTGCGTCCTTTGATTGTGCTGTTTTGTCTTTTTTTGTCAGTGGCGTCGAGGGTGATTTCTTTCACACTTTGGGCAGGCGTGTCGTCGTAAGCGTGAAATAACATTAAGTACGGTGTAGGCTAATACACAATAAAAAAGGTCTTTAAGGGCAGTATAATTTAAGCATTGTTAAACTCTTATTTTCGAATAAGATATTAATATATAGCACTGATGCTTTTTACGCCGCCACATTCTAAAATATAATCGATTCTACTCCCTACGTCGAGACATTGACTCTTAGATACACCGAGGCCATCTTGTTTTGCACCTTTTTTTTTTTCAATTGTTGATCTGTCGCTAACGTCGCCCCAAATATTGACGAAAATTAATGCGATATGGCCTGGCATGGCGTACGAGAGTTGTCTTAGACTCGTCCAGTGTAGAACCTCTCGCGTATTACGATTGACGCCGGCGTCATATAGGTTAAAATACTCTTGAACACAGTGTTAATTCCCTCGAATCGATTAATCAATAGCGAATACGTCCGGATTCGATTTTTAAAACATATTTTTTCTCACTGGTAGTCGTAACTTATTTTAAATGTTTGCCTTGATTTGGAAGTATGGTCCGGTGTGTACATACGTGAATTCTGCTGCTTGACTGGTTATTTGCCTATAAACTGTCCGATTAAAGTTAGCCTTATTTAAGTCTCATGGCCCCGTTACATGTTTCAGTTTATAATCCAACAACTATGTTAACATCTGTATGCTTAATGTCATTTTCGTGAACCCCATATGGAGATAATGGTTAGAAATACTTGACACAAATAAAGTATATACAATAAATATAATAATGTTCACGACGCACACAGCAATCTGTGTAGACTACTTTATTGAAACGGAACTTCTCTCTGTGTGGAAGTTATACATAACCTATTACGGCCATATTATTTCCGGCCTTGTTTTCCTCATTAAACTACAATCTCAGTTTATACAACATTTAAGATCAATGTATTTGCCGACGTGGAAATGAAGCCGTTAAATGACGGATTCAAATCACAGTAATCTATTTGAGGAAACCTTTGGAAGTCTGTAAGGCGAGATCCCGGTACATCGTGGTTAATGGGTTGAGATCTGCCACTAAAACATGCTAACTGATCGTCACTTGGTGGGTTTCCATAAACATTGTAAAATAGAGACGCGTTAGAAATCTCCATATCAATTTCAGACGAAAGAGGATCTGGCGCAAATTAATCTTTTTGTTCCCGGCAACTGTGGTAGGAGGAAATGTGGAGGCCCTGTCCACCCTTCCCTCTGTCACATATACCCACACATTATGAGCACGATTACAGAAAAGTCTTGAGTCTTCCGAATCTTTAGAAATAGGCGAACGCTATCATGATTCTTCTCTTTATCTTTCAATATATAAAAATTGTATGACCTTGCCGACTTCTTCGTTGAACACTTGTGGATTAGATCGACCAATAAAACGACCACTTGACGTCCATGTTCACGTCAAAAACAATAATTTCTCAGCAATATACCCTACTCAGAACCAAGTCACCAACTCATTAATCTTATAAAACTCGGAATGTAATTTACTCTTGTTAAAAACGACAGATATATCAGTGCATTCACACGACTTCCGCAAAACAGTAAGGTATAGTCGTTGAGAATTCAATAACTTTAAAACAAGTTCAGACTTGAAAACTTGCTTTCTACTCTTGCAATAGTGAAAACATTGTCATGATATTCCATTGAATCCTGTATGTCAATATGGCCGCTATTGCATATTTGACAATTCAAGAAACAAAAAAAAAGCAACAACAAAAAACCAACCAAATTAGTTTGGGGGAATTGGATGAGAGTAGAAGTGTAGAAATCCATTGAGCGTAGTGGCATTTCTTCAAAGAAAGAGCTCTATGGGCATTTGAAATCATATACATTTTATTCCCGTTATTCGTAATGACTAATCGTTTCGAACCAAAAATTATCTAGAGTGGAGACTATCATAGATCGGTATACAAGCAGTGAACTCGTAACTCACCAATTGAAACCGGTAAAATTCCCGTGACCGCTTTATTTACTAAATAACATCTTCCCTCGAATCGTTACAACTGGTGGCAGCCGAGTTAGGTGCATGCTTTACTTTTCACGCATTTTTTCGCGTTTCTTGTCATGTACAGGCAGCCAGCGTGTTATCGTAACGTCACATGATGTTTTACTTAGAATAAATCGGAATAGGGCTGAATGTTGGATCCTTCGAGATAGAGAACCAGCGATGGATTGATCTAGCTTCGTTACAGTAAAAAGAACGGGTAAATCTGAGCCGGATACGGTTCCAGGGCGAAGCTTATCGTCAGTCACAGTCTTAGCATTAAGGCGTACTGTTGGCTTTATTATTATGTATTCTAGGTAAAACATCACGTGACGTTAAAGATAACACGTTGGCTGATTTCCTGAATATGACAAATAACACGTGAAAGTGTGTGAAAGCCAATCATGCACATAACTTAGTCATAGTGATTGTATTCCCGTAAATTTAATTGAAATTCATACCATGTGCTGTTTAAAATGTCACCCAGTGCGAGAACGACAGAGACCAAAATGACCACACCCCAAAGTTCTGAAATATATGCAGTAGGCGAAGCGGTCTTCTAAGATGTCTAGAGAATCCAGAGAATATCTTCCTGTTGAAATTAACGGTATCAAAATTCTGTGTTGTCTCGACACGGGGCCTTCGATAACTCTGCTAAATGAATGATTGTTAAAAAACTTAAGACCAGAGCCCTGTGCCACATTATAAGAGCATTTCGGTGTTCGAGAGAAATAAACTTCACCTAACCATAGTTGGCACAGTTATTTTCCATATATATAATTGTTGAATGGATTTTTTGACGAATCATTTTGATGAAACGGACTTTAAGAAAAATTAAGTAAAATTTTACGGTGGTATACCAAAATGTTCAGTAGTAGGGTTTCCTTATATTTACCATTCCAGCCGGAACGGAACTCGTTACTACAGCCAAATTGCAGATGGCCGTGTCTGGTGAGTTCGGCCATTGAGTATGAATGAATTTACTCAACAGATGGGAGTTTAAGTGGCCAGAACACTTGCCGAGTTTGACAAACAACAAACTGTCCTATTACGAATCCTACGCCCGAGCCAGCGATAGAACGCACAGGTATTTCCTCTTCTAGGTGTACGCTGTCAAAGTAAAACTCCATGAAGTCAAGTAAGCTTTGTCTTAAAACTCGAAATATCTAGAGAGCTTAATCCAATAGACACCACAGTCTTTCTTGTGAAAAAAATCTGGTGGTCTAAGATCTGCTCACATGTCTTCTCTATTTACGAATGATTACCATGATCTTGGCCAAACCCGTCGATGACAATGCGACATTGAAACCAGTAATTCTCGCTTGTAAGAGTGCCTTTACGTGAATCACCTATACATATCTGCAACATCAGCAATCGAGAGGTGCCCCCACTGGTCTTTGTCCGCAATAAACCTGGCCAAATAAGGTTCTGTATTGGCTATCGACCATTAAATTAAGCTACTGTGAATGACGCGTGCCCTCTTCGGTCCGAGTACGGACGATTCTATGGATTCAATGGAATGTCCCATATGGTGGATAACGCTAGCCATAATGTGGGATATGGCAAGTGAATGTAGCAGAAGAACATCGACGCAAAACTGTATTTGGCACCTGACGGACTTTGCCAATTTACAGTCATGCCCTTTGGTTGAAACACTTCTGGAAGCAGAATTGGCGTGGTTTCACTACGAAACATGTCCAGTACACCTTGATGATATAATCTTTGTCACGGTATTTGTGCTTAGTATTATCAAACCACTCCAGAACAGAATATTCTCCTTGCATAAGCTCACCGCCAAAAATTACATTTCTGTTGTTTGATTTTGAAATAAAGTCCCACATGGGGTTTAAATCAGATTCAAAGTGACTAACTTATAAAGACAATACTAAAAATTACCGATTCTTAGAATTTTGTATTCACTTTCCTCCGTGGCGGAGTGGTCTAGAGTGTACGCTCTAGAGAGTGTATGCTTCTGGCCCACATATTCCCTCGCCTCTGGGGTCGCGGGTTCAATTCCGTGGACCGTATGTAGGTTGGTATGCCAGCAACCAGCGGAAGGCTGTGGGTTTTCTAGGTAATTTACTACCCAGTTTTCCTCCTACAATAATGCTGCTCAATGATCTGTTAGTGGTATTTAATCCTGTTGATCTAACATCGGATAAATAAATAAATAAACAAAAATACGACTTTTCATACAAGTCATACGAGCAGGGTAAATTGTTTGGTGGCTAATGACGAATCTGTACCAGAGATACGTGAAGGCTTGCTTGCTACATCAGAAAATTCAAAATGGTGACAGACAACTTCAGATAATTTAATCACAATTTTAATGAAGAAAAGGAATGAATGGCTAATACGAATAGTTGAGCAGAAACGTCTAGTTGTTACAAACAAGTCATTTACACGACCCATTCAATCGTGGTCAAAGCAAAACATAAATTGCGACTCGACGGTTTCTGGATATATACTCTTTTAGGCCATTGTTCCAAAGTTTTTAAACATAAGCAAGTAAATAAAGGTACTCGTATTCTCTTGGCGTTCAGAAAATAATGAACCCTAACATTGTCTTGTTGATAATAAAATATAAAATAAATTCTGTAAAATATGTCAGTTTTTGGAGTTGCAATGTTCATTACCCGTTAGTCTTTATTATTCAATAACTATACAATGCGTAGTGGGTTTTGTTAAAAGATTTCTTGACAAAAATGGATAAAATTTTATTACTAGGTTCTTTGCATTGCTTTAAACATCCGTTTGGTTTCTTTGAATTCTTGTAAATTCAGTCCTTTTAGCTGGTTTGAAATATCTGTTATCATACAGTATTACAACTACTCAGCAGTATCGCGTAAGTGCACATTCGGAGATTCTCGTGGGGGTGGAGCCTTAGAAACATGGAGCGGATAGTAGGATTGATTGCTTGGTGTTTTACGCCACATTTAACGGTATTTCAGCTACTCTGTGGCGTGAACATTTTCTGGGAGTTGGGCGACAGCTTCCTGTTGCCCTTGTACAGTCAGAGCTAAGGGACAGCATGACGCCGATCTGTTTGTGATGTCTTTGTGTGACGTCCTGTGTTTGTCCTGTCCTGTCTTTGTTTGTTGCTAATGGCGTCGAGGGTGGTTTCCTAAACCCATTGGGCTGACACGCCGTCATGTGTGTGAAATAAACGTAATTACGGCGTTAAACCCAAATCAATCAATCAATCAAACAAACAAACAGAAACACGTATGTAGTTTGGATTTGGTTTAAAACAAATAAACACATGTAAGAGGACTGCTGAATAACGAACACATCAAACCGAAAATATTTAGTTGGTGTTTGACGTGATAACAAATGTATTAAAATTATTTCCTATTGCTTGTGCCTAATTATATATTCTCATCGCATAAGGTTGGCCATTATTGCACCGAATCCTATATGAACCTGAGCGCTTAATCTTCCATTTGTATAATGGGAATGCTTATTATTTAATATTGACACTAAATCTTAATTAACCTGAGCTAATATAGACCACGGCTGGCTGAAAACCGATTTTCAGGCCCATAAACGTCAGAGCTAAGGCATTTACTGAACCGATGAAGGGATGCGATGTAAAAATGAGTGATGGTACAATGCAAAGGATCGAGACAAAGGACCGGTATAGCGAAGAGAATGGTGAACTGACAATGTACCTAACGCACCACAGCTTCCCTGTCCCAGCTTATCACTTAATTGAGTTAACCACTACAGCAGACCGTAACGGGCTATACATAAAAACGACTGCCTAAAAAACAGACGGAAATAGTATAATTTAAAGATCCTACAATCAACGTGAAAGCAATATTATCCAACAAACGGCAAGAAAAAAACCAAGTGGATTAATTCAAACATTTTAAAAGCAGATATAAAGGAAGAACAAAGACATATATTGATAACATTTATTTATAAGTATTTATCAGGGTTAACGGTATATATTATTTACAAGGGATACACAAGGAGACACATATATAATAAACATTCAGCATTTAATATTTAGTGTGCATCAACATATAAACGATATTTGATGGGCAAGTTAAATAAAGAAGTAATTCACAGTTTTGATAAATCGATTAATTCTTTTTGTTATGTCTGTTTAAAACTAATTTGTAGCTTGATAAGTCAGGTCATAATTCCATTACAGTTTATGAAAGATGTCGAAAGATGAGTGCATAACAAACAGCCGTCAGGCGAAAACATTCAGATTCAGAACCAATGACGTCATTCTGAAGAAGCCACAGTTTTATAGACCTCTTCTATTCAAAGCAGTAAAAGAGACACTTAACAAAAACTCAAATTCATTTGTTATACCCACGTAAAATAAGCATTTTTCATTATAATAGAGATGGTTGTTTTGTTGATAACTGTCTATTGTTAAGTTAAAAAGAAACAATATTGAAACCGATTTCAACATTTCACTTTGGACAAGATTCTTCTAATGCTTATCAGTTAATTGATTCCTGGGTTCACCATAATTTACTGATAATGTTCCTGCAAACTACTGGAAGATGGCGAAATGGAGTACGCAAAAAAAAACTGTACTTATGTAAGACTCACGCGGTGGGGGCAAAACTGAAAAGGGCTACATTGTCAGTACGTTTCGTCTCAATAGCTACAACATTGGTACGTATTTTACATGACTGGGAAGAGCTGCCCGTTGAAATCACGTAAGGTTATTGTGCGCGTATAAACAATCTGTCTCTGTTTACCCAGTAAGCAACTTAACATAAATATTACTGCAGTTTCTTGAATATCTATCTAATTCTGCCAGAAACGTTTTAGTTTAAATGCTGTATTTTAAAAAATATACTAAGGAACAATTCTGCAGGTCACTTTGGGCAGCGGGTCATTCTAAAATATAATCGATTCTACTTCCTACGTCGAGACATTGACTCTAAGATACACCCGGGCCATCTTGCTTTACACTTATTGACGGAAATTCATGCGCGATGGCCTGGTATAGCGTACGAGAGTTGTCTTAGTATCGTCCACCATAGAAACACTCGCAAGAATACGATTGGGCAGCGGGTTTGTTAAGAAGGGACCAGGTTAAAATATCAGGTCATTTCTACACAATAAATTCTAAATGAGCGTTAAAGCTTGACTAATTTGCGACACTGGTTTCTTTACCAGATATTGTTCCCGTTCACAAGTGATTATTATTCACATTAAGATTATACTATGCAGTAAACATATGTTTATAACATGTCTGAATCAAATAAATCCTTACAATATTCAAAACAAAATGTGCTACTCGTTGGGGAGAAAAGTGCAGTGTTAAGTTCAGATTAACTGGTCGTTTCGATATATGCTTTCATAAATGTCCAAAATAACTGAAGATGTAAACTGGACATGTAGGAAAGCTTATGCCACAAAATAACTAGCTCAGATCATAATAGATCTAACTTCTTGTCTCCTTTATATATTGTAGATCAACACTGCCATTTCTGTTATTACACTGTTTTGACCCTGTGTAAAACTGTTTGTATTATTTGTTACATCTTGTGAAGTCACTGCTGCATGCATGTGTCCTTAAATAAAGAAACTATAAATACTATGGCAATACACAACGGTTAGGCTAAAACAGTAGAGTTTAGCTCGGGTTTTAGTGTCAGTCTCAAACGCATTTCCTTTGCTCACATCATATCTTTGCTTCACTGCTCTGTGCCAAGCAACAAACGATAGAATAGCACTGTCTGGGGGCATATATTAACAGTGACTGATATATGCCTATTAGCGGTCCTATAGCTGAAAGCTTTGTTTCTTTGGGGCCATTAACCTTCTCCTATTTCAGAAACTTAAGAAGTTTCAATGCTCTCTTTCAAGTTCCGTTGGTTCCTGGTCCCCTACCTCTCTGGACGGCTCATTGGCCGTGGCGAAACGTTTCTCCTGTCCTCTCTTTGAGTGTGGCTAACCGTATCTCCTGCTTTCTCATAGGTCGTGGCGAAACGTATCTCCTGTCCTCCTATAGACCGTGACATAGTAAAGCTCCTGGAGTTGGTTGTGTTGATAACACTAGGTATACTGAGATATGGATGTACAGACGTGGGAACACATTTTAAGCAAATTGAAACCGAAAAACAACCACAATAGATAATACATGGACACAAAACACAACACATAATATGTGTTCATAATTCACACGAAATACAGTTGTGGTTTCAAAATGGAGTACCATTCAGAGAGGTAATACAACGAATTAAGTTGAAACAATGTTATTTAGAAAGAAATTGTGTAAAAAAAAGAGTTAATTTGATAGTTTTCTGTACAGGTAAATTATTTTGTCAAAGACTATTATTTGTAAAAAAAACATATTTATGCCTGTCTGAAACTTTAAAACAGTTTTACACAATTACACTTAACAATGGTTTTACAAGCCTCCCTGCATACAAGCTATACGTACTGTAGTCGACATTTGAAAAACTGAATTACATGTCTTTGGACCTTGGAACAATTGTAATCCTAGGTTTGTTTTAGTAATTACAATAATATTTACGTCAGGTCTTGTTTGAAATATTGCCGTGTAAATTACAAACACAAACATGAACTTATTGTTGTTATCATGGATTTAATTGGACCACTGATCACGGAGAGCAGGAATGAATAAACTGAATAAAAATAAGAACTTGTATTAATTGATTCCATTTATACAGCTATATATCACATGATGTATCGACAGGTCTATACAGTACACACAAACAATCAGAAACAAAACACACATGAAATATAAAATAAAACCGCGACAAGAAACACATACTATTTAAGCTTATATACACTTACATTATTGTATATATGGCTTGAAATCATAGCATATTATAGCTTTTTAATTCCCGTATAGGGTAACTAAATGTTTGACTATATACGTAAACAGTTTATGAAACGCTAAATTTTACATCAAGCATGTTAATTTGAACTGGGTCGAAATCACATGTTAAAATATGAATACTTCATTTCATATATACATGTTTTCTTTCTGTTGCCATCCGAGCCATTATATGACACCTGTTGCAAGTCACGGGGTTACACATGGTCACTTCCGGGTAATACGAAATGCTTGCTATCAAGATAATTTGCAATCTTTACTTTAACGATTGTCTTTTGTTTGCTTAGAAAAAACAAATGTTAACTAAGCCTTGCCTGAAAAATTAAGTTGGAAACCAGAACAAACAATTCTGACCATCATTTCCTGTTAACGATTACTTAACGAGTCGGTGAAACATTAGGCGCGCTAGCATACTTTGCTACACACATGCGACACTTAACAAATTTCATCGGCTGTACAGAAGCATCACAACAAAAGAGTAACAGTCCTTCAGAATATTTGATGTTTCTGCAAATAGATGCGTCTTGGAGCATGATCAGTGAAGGCAGTTAGGATAAATACTTCCGTTTCCAAAGCCAGAACAGAATACCATCAAGTCGCATCTTCTTAACTTCAGCAAGACAAGAGCCCTAATATTCACATTTTCCAAAAACAGCTTTGATAATGCATATTTTCATGAACGTGTTTTGCAAACCGTTGCCAGTTCTACACGAGAGATACACTTTAATTTTGGGAACTGCCTGTTGATATCACACAATTAAGTTTTCCATCCATGTAATAGAACAGCAAGGATGAAACACTGAACTCTGTCTTTGAATTAAGAAGGGGAATAGATATTTGTGTTAAATTCCATCGCAAATATTGGTGCTTCATTCATAAGTTTCAGAAAATAGGAATGACAAAATTGATTGTGCCTTCAACGGATTGTGGTTCCGTATTAAGAAAGTTGAAAACTTCTGCAATTCCATTGGTTTCCTCTTGCAGAGTGTATAACAAATCCTCACAACTATCAGGTCCCGAAACGAAAATGAATGTTTTTATATTTCCTACTCCATCTGTGTTAATAATTCATTGTGTCTAACAGTACCGTTACATTGGTCTTTTCTGAACATTCATTATGTATACAAAAGGTTCACCCTTTTCTTATCCCCAAAACTTTACCTGCTTCCAACAAAGCTCGATTAAAAAAAAACAATTCTGGAATTGATAAGAAATACTCGTGTATTCCAGTTGTAGTTAGGTTTATATATTTTTACGTCATCCAATTTCAGAACGAGATTTATTAGTTACATAGTTTAATACCAGAGTGGAAAGTCGGTCTCCCTGGTCATATGTGAGGCTGATCTTTGACTTGTCCATTCCCATTCATTAAACTTGCATTTATCATTGAAGAAATACTAAACGGTTCAGTAAAAGATGCTCTTGAATCCAAGATCCGCAGTTAAATACACATTTGTCTTTTCCAAATCCAAACGGGAAAATCATTATGTCTCTTTCTTTAAATAGTGAAGGGATAAAATATACATGCGTTGTTTAGGTCAGAAAATAACTGTTTTAGAGATGCGAATCAATTTTTTAAAATGTTTACCGACATGACTGATTTAAAATGGCGTTAATTTATGGACGATCATTGATGTATCATATATCACTCTTTAGAAGATAAACATATTGATTCACTGTGAATCCATCCCCATGTTAAATCAGGAACCAACATGGTCAATAACAGAGATTTACAGCCCGCTGGTGAATAGCTAAGCAATGTCCACAGGAGGAAAAGGAGAGCAACTCCGTTATATTCCGGAATATCATAGTTTATCCGATAAAAATACTTCAGCATACTCTGTAAAGAGAAAGTAAAAATAGCACATTATGTAACTGATTGTAACAAAGAGCGATAGTTGGAGACGGGTCAACTTTTCAAAAGAATTCCAAATTAGGAGCGGACGGTTGTGGCGAAGCTATACGTTGTAACGTTGCTGCCAAGAGCCCAGGGTCAACTAGAAGCCAATCTGTTTATGATGTCTATTTTACGTCGTGCGATTGCCCTCTCTTGTGATTGTTTGTTGCCAGTGGTGTCGAGGGCGATTTCCTACACCCATTCGGTTGGCACTCTACACTCTTAGAAATAATGCTTCTTTGAGCGTTCCTTAGAAAAGAGGATGGTTCTATATGAAACCAGGATGGTTCAATATGGATCCATTATGACAAAAACGGTTCTTTGATATAAAAAGAAAGGGATAAATATTTTGAACAGGTGCTTCGAGGGTTCCATACAGAAGCCAAAATGGTTCCACCAGAGCTATAAGAAAATTAAAGGGTTCCATTAGAGCTATATTTGTCTAAGAGTGTACCACATGAGTGAATAAACTTAAGTACGCATTTGAACCCCATTCAATGAAACGAAAAAAATAAAAATAAAAGTAGGATTGTTTTGTTAGTTTGGTGTAACAAGGCGTTTTTAAGTGTACTCCTCTACTAAGCATCAATGGTGCCCTTTAACATTACAATTAATTTATAAATGCAGGAATTCGTGGTACCAAAGCAAAACAGCGGCTATGAAAATAGCGTATTGATAATGTTGAGGAAAGAAATAAATGTTCGGACCTTCAAAACTGATTTTTCCATCACCATTAGTGTCGGCCATTTTGAAAAATTCGTCCAAATCTTCGTCTGAAATTGTCTCCCCTTGACCTTCAACCATTTGTTTCAGTTCATGCGTGTCGATGTAACCATCTTTATTCGCGTCAAATCTGTTAAAATCAGCCAAAATTTCCGACCTGACATTTCTACAAGCAGCAGCGTGAGACGCGAGAGACTTCATCCAAATGTTCCTGAATTCGTCAAAAGACAATGGGACGTTTTCTGTAAAGAGATCAAAAAGGATGAGCCGACGAATCTATACCTGCATATCATACATAGACTGGGGAGTCGCCAACAGGTATGCTACTATGCTTTACATTGTAGAAAAACTATCATGTACTTTTTAGGCGTTCCATACTGTGAAATAGCAGAATCTTGTGCGAAACTGGTTGGTTATCATATATATCCCATGTTGTACAACCGAGAACAAATCCTGCACTATTTGTTTTACAGTTTTCAAAACCCTGTATGTGTGTTTAAAAAAGATCCGAAAGTGTAAGTAAACATTAAAAGATAATACTGACACGGCATATTAGATGCTTCATAGTGAATTTTAATGTGTTGAATACTATCAACTATGTAGTCAAACCAAAAATTCGTGAAATATTTTCAAATTGATAAAATCGTACAATTAGAGAACTTAACGCGAATTTACCATCGATGTTCATTTTTTCGAAAGTGGCGTTGATATAATCTACAGCTGGGCAGGTGATCATCTGTCTCCACATGGCGATAACATCTTTCCGACAGATCCTTCCAGCGGTCTCTTTTGTTAAAACTTCAAACTTGTCCCGCAATTCTAAAATAACAATAAGTAAATACATAAAAGAACGAAAATACAAATGAGTGTAAACGAACAAATAAACGAGTAAATTGAGGAATGAAAAATCAAACAAACAAACAAACAAATAATGAAAGTAACCCAGTCACAACCAATCATTCTATATGTGTCTCAGCCAACCCACCATCACCAAATCAAATGTAGTAATATTAGACACTACGCGTGTGTTTACATCTGAAAGAATATATGCACAGTCGGGAGATAACGGTGTACCGTCACACTTGGTGTCTTAAAAACTACTAACTTCTGTGATAATACGCGGCTAGACCTTTAAAATCGATCGTACTTAGGCCTGCCTGCTTTGAAATTTCTATATTTTCAGACGCATCTGACTTCAGACATAAGTGCTGGGACTGTCTCACTGTATTATTCCAGGTGACTGTTAAAACTATCGATTTGAAGATCTGTGGATCTAGACTTGAGTAAAAAGTCGGAAATGCATTTTTGAAATACCAACATTTACAATGTGAGCCTATGGGATTTTATAAAATTACAATCTGGGGAATTCCAATCAATATCCTCTCTAAAAGTTTCAGAACATGTCATCCTGGAAAGTTTTTGAAGAATATATATAGCGAATTTCATAACACATTAAAACTAAAAATGATCACTATACATGACTCATAAACAAACTGCTGAAAATATACACATTAAATTGTGGCTACTAGAGAAATGTCGGAAAATGCATCTGTCGTATTATTAAATTATACACCAGCTATTTGGCTTATCAGCGATATTTGTAGCGTTTATTTTGGTTTACCCTATTCCGTATCTTACCTGTTTCTTCTTCAACCGATCTTACATCAAAATGTGATGATTCTGCTGTCGTCGTCATCGTTGTTGGTGACTCCTATTAAAGGAAAGAAATAACATGTATTCAGTACTTAAAAAGAAAAAATTGGTTTGAGTTTAACGTCGTACTAAAGGCTATCTCACTGATATGAAGACACACTGTCAACTTCTTAACCCGCCTAACTTAATTACGGTGGAAAATTCGCAGGACATCCAGTGATAGCCAACCACAAAATTGCCAGAGTACCATCGTGTGATTCCCTCATATATCTATGATACACTGGCGAACTCTTATCTGAAAGCGATACATCACCGGAAGACCAGTAGATTTGATAATCTCACAACCGTACAGGATTGAGCAGAAATAACAGGAATTCTGAACCGTATACTGGAAAACATTTATGAAAATAAATTTGTTCTCATTAACTTTCAGGTCCCATTAGTCACAGTGTTCACCTAATATATTTAGAGCTTTTTGTAAATTTGTATCATTTCCTGAAATAATCACAATATCATTCGTGATAATGTTTTAGGATTAGAAATCTGTCTGTCATCAATCCCTATTTTGAAGAATTTTGCGTATCAAAATTTTCCATTATTCTATGTACAAATTCAGAATTTCTACCTGGCATTTAACCATTTTTAGAAATCTACCTGTCAAAAATGACCGGTGGATGGGTCTCTTGCTAAGACTATGATCGGTGTACAACAAATACATGTACAATCATCTTTAATAATACTTATGTATGTAGGTGCTGCAACATTACAATTAATAGCTTTTTCAGATTGGGAACACTAGTGGAAAATAAATAATCTTGCAGATCATTAAGAAAATAAAATTGAAACGAAATAAGTAAAGGCGGCAAAATTTCCACCTGTCAAAAACCCACTTCACAGATGAAGAATTCAGGTAAAGGAATACTTCATGTGTGACTGTTACGTTTTAAATTAACACATTTATCCAGTACCTTCTTCATAAACGATAGCCCACCTCATCAAGCTATAGAGAAATTTAAAAATGAGCATTAAAGCTTGGCTTAATATTGAGGGAAAAAGGTGATGATGTATTACCCACAAAGCAAAATCATTTTCGAAAACCAGCGTGATTGGTTAAAAACTGCTTATTATATATAATTTAACAATCTGCTCAACTTAGGCTTACCATTGCGCTGTAAATGTATAGCTTGGTAACGGGACATGTTGTTGTTGTATATTGTATCACAACACTAATCAGCCAAGATTCTGGGATACTTAAATGTTTCTGATGTTCAACAAATACTTTCCAGCGGATGATCGTCCATTAATTCATAAATTTGAAATAACAAGTTTCTGTTTGAAAATTTCGCCTAAAATCTATCAATTAAGACCACACACAGAAAATTTAAAAAAAAATATTGCGTTTATGTATTTAAAGTGATATTCGAGAAGTGGCTGAGTATTTCTTAACATTAGGAAATACTTAACGGGCAATTAGCTCGAAAGACGATTGACCGCAAACACCAGATTAAATTGCTAATACCGGGTTAGACATAGACCTACAACATAGTGTGACGTCATCTTAGTGTATTAAATTTAATAGCGCTTTGAGCAACTGACCCAAGTAGCTGTATGAATATAGACTCTTGAATGTGGCCAGAAGCCAGTATCAAATTTAACAGTGATTTATATATAGCTGGTCATAACATGAGCATCGATAATTTTTCATGACCAGCTGATTTGTTATTTTTGAGGTTTTGTACAGCGGTTTCTATTTCTTCAATTGTAATAGCTCTATCCAGAATGTCATTGGTACCACCTGCTTCAACGCCAGGAATATATTATAGCGCGGTTTCTCAGTGGGTGGTAGAAACGCATCGAACAAGGGAAAATTCATGGCAATCACCAGTACGCATACGTCACTCCATCTCGTCCCTTAGCTCACAGAGCACCAGGGCAGCACGGAGCTCCGTTCCAACCTCTCACCAGGAATGACGTTTTGCGTTATGTTCCCTGGCTGTCCCGTTGGGTAATACTCTAGCCTAGCCTTTTCAGCTGCTTGAGTAAAACAAGCTGGACAACACAGACTTTCCTGGTTAAAAGTAAATCGCCCAAACAACCTACTTTATAACATGTATCTATTTTGATTACAAACACAATTTGTTATCTGGAGCAGCCTCTCCATTACAGATCTATAAGACGACTGAAAATTCTCTGATTTACTCAGGCCTACCAAAAGTCTCCGCTACATGCCAAATGCACTAGCCTCGTTTCCAATTACTGTACCATAAAATCACCACATCATTCCTATATTTTTTTTTAGATTAATCCACAATTCTTGACATCTTTCAAATCGTATGTCATACGCACAGCTCCAACGGAACATATCGACCTTGCAACATATGGAATAAGCGCAAAGAACGAAATTAATTTGTTTGTTTTAATGCTGTTCGTACTTCATCCATCTTTCTTTATCCTAAGCGTTTCAAACACGGCATGAACTAGGTGTGTAAAGGCGGCTGGATTCTGTAAGAATCACACACGGGTTGATACGTGTGTAAATATTATGGCGTTTATGCTACAGTACTTTTCCGAGAATTGGTCAATCTGTACAAACAACAGCTTACGGTATCAGACAGGTTTTATTCCAATTCGGGCAGCACTTGGCTGTCTGGTTATTTCAATACCTAGTGTGTTCACTTTCTAAGAATGCATTCCATAGTTAAGGTATCAACATAATTCATTGATTGCTTGAGTTTTCGCCAATTCTGTCTAGACTTTTATGTGTATAAATGTAGCTGGACAGGTGTCACGTGTGGATAGATCAACAATAAAGTTAACTACAAAGAAACATATGTTAAGTGCTTGGCTGTCTAAGAAAATTAATGTTCCTCAAATGCTTATCAAGGGCAGGATGTCTATGCTTGGAACATACTGCCCTTAGCAAGAGCTCCAAAGAGATGCACACATACAAATCATCTCTGTTAGTATTTATTGTGAAATCAGTAATCTATTTAACGCATATATTGAGATCATTCATAGGGAGCACTCATCGAACCAGCAAGTAGGAGGTTGCTGTGACCCTGGGAAGGTGAATTGTAGACAAGAGTTTAGGAGACAAATCCATCAATTATTGTTACAGGCCGAACAGAGGCACAATGGAAAGAGCGATTGCATGTTATCAAAATGTCGTCCTATTTCAAAATTGATCACCAATAACAGTGACGACACACTAGGCCAGGCGCTTTAAATCGCACGTGTACTGATGAAGATGCTTATGTAGGTTATTGTTGTCTGATTTACCAGAGATCACGGATTTTCCTAAGAAGTTTGTTTGATTGAAGTTTTACCCCGTGGTTATGGCCAGTTCCCTCGTGTGATGGCGTTCAAGTCCAACGGATGGAGGAAATCTCTCGCAACATGACAGACAACAATGGACGTTTAACGTGGTTAGGGTCAGTTCCCTCGTGTGATGGCGTTCAACGGATGGAGGAAATCTCTCGCAACATGACAACAATGAACGTTAATACATGAAGAGCACAAGACAATAAAGATAAACAGCCAATCAACTAAGTGTTGCCCCATGTTATCTGGTCAACAGGACAAAACAAAACTCTCTCTTATCACTCGCCTTTCAAATTCGTTATACGTTAATAATAATAATAATAATAGCTTTATTCCAGACTCACTCCCTAGAATCAATTCAGTGTAATAATATAATACCTGTTCCTTTTTTTAAAATGGATAAAATAATCACGAGCTTAAAAGATTTTTCCACCGTTAGACATATAGAAGTCCATCATTTAGGTATTCTACCAGAGGAGACCAGTGCGTCACTGCATGGTGACATTCTTTGACAACCCCAGTCTACATTACAGATTGTAGACAGGGACATTTGCGAGACACAAATATAAGCTTTGCACTACATTCATGCCTAAAACATCGTCCACCGGAATGAATCGTTGTACACAGTCCGGCAAGTGGTGAATCATTTTTGCTGTATGCATAGCATAGTTGACAACAATACACTACTCTCATAAAATGTGTAAGACTGGAGCCCTTACCATACTTAGAAGAATGGTCTGATTTACGTATAAGGGTGTTTGCCCATACACACGACGTTTTTCCGCTAACATTTGATATGATCATTGTCACTAAGGTAATGAGAGACAATGACCTAATTCAGTGTAACGAGAGACAGACCATTGAGGTCAATCTCTGGAGGTTGAAAACATCTTACAGTTTATACTCCAGTCTTACACATTTAACAGTTTATACTCCAGTCTGACACATTTAACAGTTTATACTCCAGTCTTACACATTTAACAGTTTATACTCCAGTCTTACACATGTTACAGTTTATACTCCAGTCTTACACATGTTACAGTTTATACTCAAGTCTTACACATTTAACAGTTTATACTCCAGTCT
>JAQQZZ010085651.1:0-18506 GCA_030265115.1 Mopalia vespertina
CACATCTTGGTTGTGCTAGTGTCAATTATTGTTGGAATACACCGCCGTCATATAAGTGAAATACCCTTAAGCACAACGTAAAAACCAATCAATCAATGTTTGTACATGTTTGAACTTGTATAATATAACAGGATCGTCAACGCTTGCTTACTGAAGTCTGTCGCATAAACAACTCATTGCAAGGACAAACAAAGACATAGACAATAGTAGTTGATACAGAGAACATAAGTGTTGCTACTTGTAAATTGGAGTATCTGAATGAAGCATTACGTTAACAGAGTGTGGAAGTTTTTTCTTTCCCACATATTTGCGTTATTGATTCATGCGCAGTAAAATTCGAGCCCTGAAGCGTTTTAAATAAAGATATCGCCTTGCTTTAAAATATAGAGTAAAGTTCATTACCTTGCAATTCTAGTCAAAAGCAAAAAGCATCAATTGACCTTGCTTTTTCTTCGTTTGCTTTGCATAACGGCAAATTCCCGGACATTATATCTTTTATAACAATCAAGCCTTGATGTTTGTGATGAATATATTCATTTTACTCAAAGTTCTATGCCTCACCTTTTAGTTTAGATAACTCACAAAGAACAGCATAATATACATCTTTCTAATCAATTACTAATACACGTAAATTTGCCTAGAATTACGTCAATGTATCTGTTCAATCCCAGGTAAGGAACAGTTGTCTATTCGTGTTTGCGGCAGCGATGGAAATGGACAATGCATTAGAGCGTTAGTAAAGGAATACATGTAATGACTATATAATTTCTGGATAACCACTTCTTGTTTGCGATGAAACACAAGCAATCGACACATGTACCTGTATCGTCATCGGGTCTAAATTGACAAGGGTGGCGAGAGATTGATTGCTATAACTAGTGGTAAAGCAGTTAAATAAACAAGGTCAAATGTCCTTGTGCACAGTGTAGATAATAAGCAAAGGTAATGTAGTAGGACGGCAGGAGGTCCTAGCTAAGATTTCTAATCTGCTGAATGTATGTTTTTAGAATGATAAAAAGAGGATTAACTGCTGGTGTAATTAACTGTCTGGAAGGGAATAAGAAATAATATGTTCGGCACCATAATTTAATAATATAAAAGGATAAAAATGGAGAAAATGAAATCCTATGGTATTGTGGAAATATTAACGATATTAGAGAATTCTTTGAGACAATTAGTCATATAAAATTGATATAATATATGCATGGGCATGCATTGTGCCAAATAAATGTACCCCAAGAAATAAAGGACAGGGTAAGCATTCATCTGTGACACAAAGCTGTATTTCATTATTAGTATTGTCCGAGTATTGTCTTATAGTCAAAATAATGAACTATTCTGAAATTACATTCGTTGATCAAATTTAGCCAAATTATCTACGAATTTATCTACGAATTCCTGGTTGATTTTGCTGTAAATTAATATACGGATCGCTAGAAGACGGGATGAGATGGATAGAAACACCATGGCCAGAAGATGGGATGAGATGGATAAAAACACGATCGACAGAAGACGGAATGAGATGGATAGAAACACGATCGACAGAAGACGGGATGTGATGGATAGAAACACGATCGCTAGAAGACGGCATGAGATGGATAGAAACACGATCGATAGAAGCCGGGATGAGATGGATAGAAACACGATCGATAGAAGACGGGATGAGATGGATAGAAACACGATCGTTAGAAGACGGGATGAGATGGATAGAAACAAGATCGATAGAAGCAGGGATGAGATGGATAGAAACACGATCAAGGGAAGACGGAATGAGATGGATAGAAACATGATCGCTAGAAGTCGGGATGAAATAGATAGAAACACGATCGATAGAAGTCGGAATGAGATGGATAGAAACAAGATCGATAGAAGACGGGATGAGATGGATAGCACACTATCACTAGAAGACGGGATGAAATGGATAGAAACATGATCACTACAAGACGAGATGAAATGGATAGAAAAACTAAAGCAAAACTAAAGCAAAGCTAACCAGATAGAAGTACGGATTTAAAATGCGCTGGAACTGCGTTAAATAGTGACTGGCATGTTTGTGAACTTCGCCAATACATAATCCATAAAAAAGCCGTTGTTTATATATTCTGCTTTCTTTGTTGATCACAATAATTGATTTCTTCCTTCGGCTCTTCTGCATTCTGATAAGGTCTGAACCATTTCCCCCCTGGGAAAAACGTCCACCCTTTATGTTTACACGAAATAATGACGAAACCGTTTCCTCCCTTCGGATTTATATCAATCTTTTACTGTTCAGTTTAATTAACACGCAAAATAGACAGACTATGTCATCCTTATACAATAGTAATTGTTTCGCTGCTTTTCAATACCTAGAGAATATAATTTATATTAGCCCATGCATACACAAGTGACTTTTGTAGACTGAGGCAATCATATACAGTTGTTTTACACTGTTAATCAATACCCGCTTGTAGCAACGTTATACAATGAATTCGCTACAGCTAAAGATTTGGCACGATAGGTTCTCATTTGTTTTGTAATAAAACGATGGTCCAACTGATATGTCGACTTCCTAAAATATAACCATTCGCTTAACAAAAGTTTGGAATATTGTTTTTTAAAAAAAGGGACAAATGGACATGATATGCAATAGAATGAATAAGTGCTATAGAACGAATAAAAACAAAAAAGTGCAATCAAACAAAAAGCTATATTGAAATTGACATATACAAGTAGCCTGCATTTCATTCCAAGAAAGCGATATTATTATTTGAGTTATGACAGTGTAGACTAGGGAAGATTGTCGCCATTTAGAAAAGGTTATAGCTAGAGGTGAACAGCTTATACAGTTCAGCCAGCTTCTCTCCTCTATTAACCACACGATAATATAGCTTTACAAATCATCAGTGGTTATTGTACGTAATCGGCTATCAGCAAACTATGAACTGTTAATATCTGACTTTATTTCATTGATTATCTGGCACATGAGAGGACCGGGTGATTGGACAAGTCGTTAAGGGGTCGTAGTTTGTGTAACAATTACCATTTAACAATAACAAAACCCTTAAAGTCCCAGCTCATTGAGTGTCCCAATCAGCTTGTAGGTATCCACATGTTCCGAGTGGATTCCCAAGTTCAGACATGGACTCTAGACTTAAAGTCAATTAGTAAAGGTATATAGAAAAATTATCGGTGAAGATCTAGGTTTGCAGTTATTGATACCAATGTTGTAGGTAGTATATGATTACGTCTCCCTGTATTTGGGGATATTCATTGATGTCCCTAATACAGTACTTGAAAAGATTCCATAGCTATGGTCGACATCTTGTAAGCCATATAAAACGCGGTTGCTGTCCATGTCACTGTTCATGTTCATGTTCATGTCACATAGGATCAAAAGTCTAAATTATGTAATAGACAATGACAGAGTGTTTTGCTTGTGGTAAAGAAAACAAGATTGACTAACATTATCAGCTCTTCATCATTTAAACCGGACATGCGTATTCATGTGACGTGTAAATGTTTTCTGGAATTGGTCATCGTACAAACAACCCATTTGATGTGGATGCGTTGTGACCGTTACCAGAAATGCACGTTAATAGTCTAGATTTTATGAGGTGCGATTAAACGTTTTTTATCTAACAAAGTTTCTTATTTAAGAGCGACGTCTTTTTGTGATTTATTAAGTAGTAAATTATTTACTGGCTAATAGATTTGTCCGTAGCTGTCAGATAAGGTTTATCGGGGTTGGCTGTGTGACAAGATTTGATTGGTCCTCTAGCCCGAATCAAACCGCTATAGCCAGTAGTTAGGGCTGACATGTAGCACAACTACATCCCATTGAGATCAGACTGGTGGTTTGTGTTCAGTCCGACCCATTCCCAGATGTGTACAGTCTAATATATCACATCGACTACCCTCGTTCGGTCGTCATTTTTTTGTTGGAGTGCCAGCTACAAGAATGGCTGAAACTTTGATATCCCATTTATCCCCGCTCTCTTTACTTACAGGCCTCCACCGGCACTTAAACGAGATGTACTTATTTTTTATCAATTCCGGTCCGTCACTCTGCTTGAAATCTGCCATTAATTCGCCATGCTGGATTTACGCGCATGCGTGTTTCCCACGCTGTAGAATTCGTACATTCACGCAATCGGCGCTCGTACTCGTACATTTACGAGCTGTCATCCACATGGCTTGATTGCAGACTCAGTAATGGCGGATTTCGAGGTGAGCGACGGGTCGGGGTTGATGAAACGTTTCGTACATCTCGTTTAAGTGCCGAAGGAAGCCTGTACGGTAGAGAGTGGGGATGAATGGAACATGTCAAACGGCTAATCTTTATTTTAATGATCTTACTTGCACGGAACTTGGCGCACCGCTTATACCTTATGCATGCGGGTTGCTCAACCGCTGTACTGTGAGGGGAAGTCCTCACTGTCGTGTTAACCGGGCTAGTCTTACCCCATTCTCTCGATCTCTGATATATCCATGAACCCTAGGTAAACCTTAATGTGTTTTCGTGGGTATATCTCCAATGTTGTATGATTTGGCAATTGGAGCAATGATTGTTTTCATTATGTTGGTAAACAAAGGCCGATTCCTCCGCGGATTGCGCGTTTTAAGAGTATATTTGCCGCCATTAAAGTTAACGACGGTTATAAAATAAAAACACAGCAATTCAGATTTTAAAATTGTTCAGTTCATTGCTAATCCCATCAATACTAAGAAATTCCTTGTTCCATATCAAAAACCATGGTTACAGTAAATACCGTACAACAACAGACCAGCAAACATAGACAATTAAAACAACAGATAGCAAGTTTGTTTATAAAAGGATCAGCTCGCTTCATAGCGGTTTGAAGCACTGCTCTGGGATTTATCTTTGCGATTTGCAATTGTTATTGCGGGACAGTGTAACATAAATTCCTTATTTATCCAGGATGAGCCGAAATCAATAGCTACAAGGGCTTCCGCTAGGCAACAATAACATAAAATAAACAAAAACACCCATTTTATTAGTCATTGCCATGGTTACAGCCAAACAGTGTACACCAAAGGATATTTCAGTCACACAGAACAAATGGAAAAGAAGAAAAGATGCTTCAGAGACGTGTTATCCATTGTTTTTTGACAGTCGAGAGAAAAAAGATTTGGCCTTGAGATACAAAGATGAATAAACTCATGGTTTCTACCCCAAGACACAAAAAACAATGGATAACACGTCTCTGAAGCATCTTTTCTTCTTTTCCATTTGTTCTGTGTCGTTGTAAAGCATAGTAAAAGCTCAGACCAAAAACCTAAGAAATTCATGCCTGGCCGAGCATTTCTGATCCTCGGTAAATTCTAACTGACCGAGCATTTCTGATCCTCGGTAGATTCATGAATGACCGAGCATTCTGATCATAGGTAAATTTATGACTGAACGAGCATTTGTGATCATCGGTAAATTCATGCCTGACCGAACACGTCGCGGTGCAAATATTAAAAAGCACTAAGTAAGGGGTATTTTTTAAAGAATTAGAACACTTTAACAATACGTTTTGATAGAAAAAGACACATTCGAATTGACAAATATGACAAAAATAGAGCAAAGTTAAATAAACGGCATAGGTAGTTTTAAATAATTGGTTGTGGATGACATTGAAAAACAATAGGGTTCTATATGCAAATATCTGACAAAACCCAAATATTTAATACAAAGGCGATCCTTCCGATTCCGATCAAGTGTTAACGTATCATTTGACACTTATCCCAGTGCAATCTCTTTCACTTCTAAAACTGATGAAAATATTATTTCAGATTCCTACATAAAAGCTAATCATATCCGACAGGTTCATTGTACACCCGCTTTGGATCATATTTGTGTGATATATTCTAGGGTTCTGTTCTTACCATAGGGACATACTTTAGCAACAATACAGATTGGTCTTTAGGGAACAATAGTTAACAATAACACCTTAATACAATTTCAAGGATAAACATTTTATAGGGAATGACATATATGTATTATATACGGAAAGTATATTAGGCCTACTACAATACATGCTCATAGACTTCACTACGTATCGATATTGCGTGTTTCCACGGAAATGTTAGAATCTGGACTGTAGATGGAACAGGGTGTACCTGTAAAAGGTGTTCCTTGGATAACAATCAGCAGAGTAACTTTAATAAATAAACTCAGTTTCCGTGAAACATTGGTATTAGGGTTGCAGATGACTATGGAAACGGATACATATCGATGCAGTCTTGCGTTACATACCAAGCACTTAACTGTATAGTTCGTGTTTATTGACATTATACTTGTTCAGTCTCTGTTCTTTCATTCAAACAGTAGTCGGGAGGTCACCCTAAACACTAAGTCAACTGATCGCCTAATTAGCGATTCTTTTATAAAGTCCTGCGCTTTATTTCCACTATGAACCACATTTACATCTAGATTATTTACTTTCCTTTTAAACATTTTGTACTGATCGTACACATGGTAGTTACAAATTTATAGCTGATTTTGTTTACACATGTGTGTCCTCTAGCAACACTCTGACCATTTTAAGGCCAAGGAAATACACAAAATCATTTGTCAATTTCCAACTCAAAATGGTCACCGAAACTATTTAACAAGTCAACTTTACATTATCAATATTTTTTATATGATTTTAAACTGGTGTTCATTATTCCCCACACTACACTCGCAATAACTCCACAAGAGTTTCAATGGCGAGTACATGAGATGTTTTATGTAATTTGACAATTGATCGATGTTTATTGATCAGTTCTGTCAGTTGTTCGATTGTGTAAGGTTTGTTAGCAATTAGTATATTCACCAGTGGCCAATACTGACATAGAACATGACATGAAGGAATGTGAAAAAAATATTTCCTTGTCTTTATTTGAAATGTTCTTGTACAATATTTCTGTTGAGCATCTGGCAGTTTTATCGATATGCAGGAAATTGCGTCCAATACGTCCAAATGTACATGCCGCCATGCTTAATATACGAAACACAACAGCTTGATGACAGTCACCACCTCGAGCTGACAGCTGGTCACAAATGCATTATGTGAGGCAGATAGATTTTAGGAGACGACTGTATCTTATGTAAATATTAAGAAGAAATTGTTTATTTAGGCCAATATATTTAAAGATCACTGCCTTACTTTGAGAAGTCAATGACACAACACACGCTTCATTACGAACACCTCACGGCAAATTATCTTTTTTTCCGGAACAGACATTGTAAAATAATTTCAATGATCCAATGATCAGACAAAGGGCTATATGTGCATATATCTAGGGCGCCCTTGTGTCTATTGTGAATACCGTGCGGATGTTTTTGTTGTAAACCAGATAAGTAAGAGCATATCCTATTGAACTGCTACATGTCTCCTAGTTTAGAGACGTCCTACTTATCTAATTAATGTCCCTAGCTTCGGGGTGTCTCCTGCTGAACGCCAAGATAGTTACATCGACATTCTCCAGACAAATAATTGACAGATTCTTCGTCCCAATGACTGATACAGGTTGTATTGCTATATGAGTTATTGGTCTGGCTGGAGTAATTATTCAACAGTTCAACGTCTTGGAGAGATCAGCGTGATATGAGATAACTGATTCCAACAGAACACCACATTATCGCCACCAGGGACTCCCTTAAAGGTCATCGTCTTACATCTATGTCAGCTAAGTAATGAATGCAGCATGGACATGTGAACTGGCTAAAATAATTAAAGAAATATGTCCTTCCAAACCACTGTTCGCCATCAATGCTATCACAGTTTTTGGTCCAATGGCTTATTTAAAAAACATGGCACCCGACATATAGGGAAAATGGTAGAAACTTCTAGTTTTACAAGCTCAAAGAGAGCGTCTAACTTATTACTTTGGCAATAAAAATATAAATAATGAAGACCAAGCTGACTTTAAGAAAGAATGAATATCGGCCAATAACTACAACATTTGTCTCCATTTCCTCGGACAACTGTTGTTCAATAAAAAACGTAAACTATTCTGTGTGTTTATCGGCCTCGCTAAAGTCATTGATAGCGAATGAAGAGCAGGCATTTGGCTCATTGTTAGTGGTACTGAAGGTAAATGTTTTGGTCTGTACCAATATGTATGGCGAATTATAAAATTAAAATTCACTTTCTCGCATATGAAGTAGGTGCCCGACAAAGCGAGAATGTTATACCTCTGATTTGTTTATGATATACAAATGATCTAGGGGAATAGTTAAGTAGTTGGGATGTTGATGTCATGGCTCCAATATCAGCCGAACTTAAATACATGTTGGAAACTTCATAACCTTCATCTTCCAATTACTTTAACTGGCTCGATACATATCAACTATCTCGTTTAACGTGTATGAACCTTTGTGATGCCATTTGGAATGTTTCAGTTTCATAAAGACTATACATTCTCATTCAACATAGGTCTCATCCAGAGTTTTTCTCGAAAGGAAGGACACATCGAACGAACAAACGAATTGACTATATCGCCATTTAAGTACAATTGACACTGTGCCAATTCTTATGTTTCACCAATGTAGCGTCTTATGAAGGGGGATATTTTCAGTTAATTGGGACGACACATACCAGATACTAGATGTTTCTGTTACAGGGTAATCTACGTATCCGTTCCTCGGATTTCCGCTGTCCCTCTTTACGGTGCCTTAAAATTTAAACAAATTTCTTGCATGCATATACATTAGTCACTTAGAACAATAGTAGTCTAACTACATAATTGATATTTTCTTTAAACATTGACCTAAAGACAATAAGGTATTTAAAATTAGCTTGCAATGTATTACGTCTTTCTTTCATCTATGTGATTGCTTTGATTCTGCTTTCTCTTTGTAAAAATATTTTTTACCTTTAACCTACACGTTTTCAAATTCAAATCATAAAATATGGAGTTAGACCACTACTGTCCTGACGGGCGCAGGTGCCTTCATGTGTTTATCGACTGTATTTATCGTTGAGTAGGTTGTTTCCATTGGCCAGCTTGTCCGTATTTCGGTTTATCTTACACACATGTTGATATATATGTAGCACATAGTTTTATTTATTGGGAAAAAGGTATTTAATATCGCTGAATCGATTACAGTGTTATAAAATTGGTCAACGGATGAACTAGAGGTCACAACATCAAATTATTGGATAAGCCTCAACCTGTTCGACCAATTACCACGTTTGTCCAGTCATCATCGTACAGACAGTAACAAAAACACGCCGGCGGATTTAGGTTAATATCGGAGAGGTGAAAACATTTCCAGTCAGTGGCCTTCGTCAATAACCAACCAAACAAAAAGCTTTGTATCCCCGTTGGTTGATTGTAAGACCTTCTATGGTTTGTGGAAAAACGTCCATTTTTGAATTGATTCTCACCAATATGATCAAGGGCACAGTCTTAGATTAAACATTCAGACTTTATTACGGTGTAAATATGTGATTTTAGAAAAGCTGTTATTCTGGTCGCAATTCATAATAATACAAATCCACAGTGATAATAAAAAAAATATTCGAGAGTTACACAGCTTTGAATTGAAAATTATCAGTAGCCCTTGGCTTTCGTTGGCATTCTGTTAAGTAATAACCGGAAGTTTACCAGAAATCTCGATGAATTAAGGAGATGAATATTAGATTCACTGATCACATTTTTTATAATTGTTAGCTAATATAGTTTTTATTGACAGAGTTTTAGAGACTTATGTCCACGCACCATCCAGATTGTCAGGAATAAATAAACACAATTCTTTCAAAGTGCCATTTTCGTGACATTTAGCGCAGAATTTATAATCAAATTAATTTGCTAAGAATGAAGTAAATACTTTTAGAAGTTTTATTTTGGAAAACAGATGATAAATAAGTACCAATAAAATAGTCTGCTTCAGATAACATGAACGCAAACTCTGCTGTCATTTTGCTCCTTCATTTATATCTCTTCATTCATTAAACAAAAGAGATTGATTGGTGTTTTACGCCATGCTTATATGAAGGCGGTGAATTCCAATAATAATTGACACTATAGCACAACCAAGATGTGAAGCGCTTCCATAATGTTGGAAAGTTAATTTTCCTCCAGTGCAAAGTAAAGACAGTATTGTTACTCTTCAAACAAACTGCCATTAGCCAGAGGGCACTTAAACAAAACAGAGTGTGCTATCTAATGAAGGTGAACACAGTGACTGATTTTTGTTGCATATCTGCGCAAGTACACTGTCTGTAATCCTACCAGCTCGAGACATGTCTAGAATAGAGTTGACCGATAGGTGAACCAGAACCAGAAATTGTTGTTGATATTGTTATTAACCCTGTCAGCCATTATTGCTGATTACCAATATCTTTTTATTCGTTTCGTTTTTTCGTTACATTTTCTAGCCTTGAAGAAGGCTGTTCTTCAGGAAATAATTTCCGCCTTTTATGTTCTCACGGAAGGAAGAAAAACCCTTCGGGTTAATATCAATCAGTGGACGTTAAGTCTCATCAACACGCAAAATAACAATCTTACGTAACTCTGTTTTTATGTGCAACGTATTTGAGGGACTTTTAATATTCAAAGAACCTCAGATGTATATGATGTATACACTAAAACAGAGGCCGGAGGGGAGGGGCTTGTATATTTAATGAGCTGAAGGTACTGAGGATCTACTGGCTGTAAAACAACTACATATGTCCCTGTTATGTCTCCTGATTTCCACTACGATGCTTTTGAGTTACCGACACGTAGGTCTGTCTTTCAGCAATTGATGGCGAAATAAAACAGGGCTTCGCTGAATGCCGCGAAAAGGTTTGAATTTTGAGTTATAGAATTTCGGATTAAAGGCAAAAAAGGGAAAATAGGATATCTGATGCAATTTATAAATTAAATGAAAACAATTTTAGAGCAGTATATTCCATATCACTTGATGGAACGGAGATAGTTATTGAAAAGTATTTCATTTGAACAATCGACGAGCAGCACCAACACTATACCTTATTTATATTAAAAGGCATGATTTATTTTCCTGAAAATCAGAAAAATAGGCATTCGAAATGTATAGCTTACGACAGGCTGTCAGAGTTTTAAGGTTATACAGTGTAACCAGAGATAAGAAGCTTATACAGTTCAGCCAGCAAAGTTTTCTCTCTTGTATTAACGACACGTTGTCACGGCATCTCATAATAACATAGCTTTGCAAATTACCAGTGGTTATTGAACGTAATCGGCTATCAGCAAACTTTGGACTGTTAATGTCGGGCTTGATTCCAATGATTATCTGGCACATGAGAGCATCAAGTGATTGAACAAGTCGTTAGTGGATCCGAGATTGTGTGACAAATATCATTTAACGATTAAACCATGTGCAGGGTCTTGCATAAACCTTAAGCTTCCAGATTTTTGAGGGACATAATCCTCTCGTAGCCAAAGGTTCCCTATTGAATTGACAACGCGGACATTATCTTATTCTTCTTATACATTTATAAATCGATGATAATGATATCTAGTTAAACCTATTTGATTTAGTTTCTGATTGGTGAAAAAAAAAATGATATCTAGTACATGTACCTACAAGCTCTGTGGATAAAAAACAAGTTTCACAGCGGCGTTGAAAGGAGTTGAAGGGGAAGCAGATTATGCCACATACTAACCCTTGATCCGCTTTACACTCTATGAAATATAAAATGCAGTTAAAGGCACCGCCCAATTATCCAGGTTCAAGTACGTATATATTGAGATTTAGCATTGTGACTTTCATCTTGTATTTCGGGACAGTATGATACCCATAGCAACCTTTATGGTTGATCGTTGTCATGGTTACCGCTAAACAATGTGCATCAACAGTTATCTCAATCACAAAGAAAAAAACCAACATAAAGCGTGTAAAGAAGCATTATACCTTTGCTATACCCATTTGAGTGATGAACCAATAGATTATTAATCCTCTCAGTAAAAAGGTAATTCGTTTTGTTTAGTATTCCGTCATCAAACAACGGCTTATATGGGTTTTGAACTACAAAGCTGTACAGGTGTAGGCCTATAAAGAAATATGAACAGTATAACTCATCACTGGATTGCTATAATGAACAATATAAGACATCAGCGGATTATAACCATTGTGTATTTAACAGGTTCTTGATCCGTTATCCCCATACCCAATCATATGTGTTACTATCCTAATATATTTTGAACAAATGAAGAAAGAAAATTTGCCTGCCTCCATCGGGATTTGAACCCGGGACTTTTGGTTTACAGGCCCAACACTCTACCGACTGAGCTACAGAGGATCACAGCAGCATGAGTCCCGAATTCTAACCCAGCGAAGACGGCGATGTTCTGTCTGCATAAAGCACGGACACGGACGCTAAATTAGCATCTTTTTAATCTAAATATTACTAGCTTAATATACATGTCCTAACCTTAATCACGACAAACGAATACTCATGTACTCCATCATATACGGCACTGTTGTATCATATCGAGATATTAAATGCCTCTAACCTAAGAATTATTTAACAAAGTAGCACACAGAATAATACGTAAATACATGAAAATGCAATTGTTTTACAAGTTAAATCCATTCAATAAGCAGTACTTGTCAATAATCTAGCATACTGCCGGCATAGACATAAGACGTCCTTTCACTGCATAGCAATCAAATTGAGTTAGTTTCCTAAAAGTTTCGAACCTTTCGCGGAAGCTAGATAAACATTTTACAACAAACTTTTTTTTTGCTTTTGCTTAAATTAAGCTCTACATTTAGTTCGCATAATCAAGGTTAGGAAATCTTTGTCCAGGGGATATAGGATATACGGTAAAGATACATTGTGAACATATCGTAAGACATTAAAAAGCTAGTGCGTTATTGGTGTTTAACACCAGGATTGTATACATTTCACTAATTTGACGGCCTTATATAATCACATAAGCACAATCGTCATTTGTGAAGCATTTTGCAGTCTCTTGCTAAGTAGTGACAGTACTTGAAATATAGGCCTTTACTGCCCTAGCCAGACGGCAGAGATATATCTGAAATATACTGTCCTTAGCCAGCTGGCAAGGATATATCTGAAATTGAATGTGCTTAACCAGTCGGCAAATATATATATCTGAAATTGAATGTGCTTAACCAATCGGCAAATATATATCTGAAATATACTGTCCTTAGCCAGCCGGCAAAGATATATCTGTGATTTATTGTCATTAACCAGACGACAAAGATATATCTGAAATATACTGTTCTTAGCCAGCCGGCAAAGATATATCTGAAATTTATTGTCATTAACCAGCCGGCAAAGATATATCTGAAATTGAATGTGCTTAACCAATCGGCAAAGATATATCTGAAATATACTGTCCTTAGCCAGACGGCAAAGATAAGTCTGAAATTTAATGTCCTTAACCAGCCAGCAAATATATATTTGAAAATTATTCTGTTGTTCTCTTGATTTCGGCTTAGAACTGACTGTGGTGTCAAATATATGACTTTTTAGAGATATATAATGTTTTGGGATAACACTTCTTAGTTTAAACAGATTCTAGTTCAGAAAGTTTTGCTGGTCGAAACCTGTCCGGGAATTGAACCCAGGACCCACAGAGTTAGGCACCGAATCGCCAGCTCTGAGGGTCGTGGGTTCAATTCCCGGACGGCTTTCAACCTGCACAATTTGCTGAAAAATATATTTACGTTTAACAAATTTCACCTTAACCTTACAGCGGGATATACTACATGTCTGGCTTTTAATTTAGCATATCTCATATATATAATGTATTGTTGACATTGTTCTGTATCAAGCTCAACTTGTTCATTTTATATATTATGTTAATATCAAGTACTGCAATTTCATGGGGGACTGGAGAGTGTGGATGCGTGTATTGTCTGATATGGTGCTAATTTCACGAATATTTTAAATGCTATATTATTAACCTATTAGCCAGGTGGTTTTGGAGTATTTTTGTGCAGTTCGTCCAAAGTGGTGACATTACTTTAAGGAGACATTTGTTTAATTTGAAACAGAGAGTAGCGCAGTCTTGTTTTAAGAGACAATTGCTAAATGACAGCTGCTGCATTTTAGCAATAATATTACAAGACCATTTCCTTATATGGGAAACGTACAATGTATATTGTAACAAAGACAAATTTCAGGATACAAAGCCGGCTGCAAACTAATATTCCCAAGCACACTTCTTCACAATACAGTCTTAGAAATGAGGGTTTTTTGAGAGTTTTCAAGAAAATAGGATGGTTCCATATGGAACCATTACGACAAAAAACGTTTCTTTGACATAACAAGAAAGGGAGAAATACTCGAAATAGTTGCTGTAAAGGTTCCATACACACTATAAAGGGTTCCACCAGAGCCATGACTGAAGAACCGTGAAGCGTTCCATTAGGGCCATATTTTTCTAAGAGTGTATATAAACTGATCCCGACTGTATTCTTATGTGAATTATTGGTCTGCCCACAGATAAATAATTTAGCATTTCGGCTTCCTAAGCAGATCACTACGATAGGCATATCCTGGATGATTTACAACCAGCTTCAGGGCAGAATATCCTAGACATGTGGAAATCCCACGTAGGGTAGCATATTAAGTTGTATGTGATTGCGTGATCGTGCAAATGAGCAATATGGAATGAAATCAACAAGATTGACTTATAGTTAGGAAATAATGTTTCTCTAACGTGGTATAAAGACAATTTTTATCACAGTTTGAGGAGGAAGAATGTATATTTTGGCCGTGGGTGTAAGC
Organism: Mopalia vespertina; assembly: GCA_030265115.1. Classification (NCBI taxonomy): domain Eukaryota; kingdom Metazoa; phylum Mollusca; class Polyplacophora; order Chitonida; family Mopaliidae; genus Mopalia; species Mopalia vespertina. Next base: position 14,709 of record JAQQZZ010085651.1, read on the forward strand.
CAGGCTTACAATTGTAAACTCTATCATCTTAAAATTGACAATATACCACATCATTTTCATAAGTTCTCAGTTCAGTGAAAATAATAGTCGCTGGAATTTTAACCCACCCAACCTGCATCAAACTCTATCATCAGACGTTCCAAGTGTGCGCGAAGAGACATACAGCTATGTTTCTACCCAATAACAACTCTCGCTGTCTAAATATAATAATTATTAAACAAATCTAGATTTTTAGCTGGTTCAACTTGGTTTTATTTGTTCCGATTTGATTTACATAATTTTTCAGCCTTTATTTGGTTTTGCCAAATTTTAGTTATTTGTGAAGCTAGAAAGACACTGTATATAGATTTGATAGCCAAACACCCGTGTATATAAACACGGCTACTGATATTCTCCCTTAAAATTTAGCATAAGTTTCAATTTGAACACACAAATAGTTATTAAAATGATCAAAGTTTTGGAAAATAATTAAAAACAAAATTTGTAAATGCCGCCGGTCTTTAAACGTACGGGTAAGTTGCTTAGTGCCATTTCGTTTACTTTTCTATTAAACAACTAAGTTAAACTAAACCTAAGTAGTTTAGTCTTACCGTGATTGGAAGGCTAATGTACACCTATAACCTGCCCTAATAAAATGACTTGTAAGCAGGTGCTAGAAAGACACAATGTGAAGACATCAATATTGATATCGTCTTTTCCATCTCTTATCTCTCCAAGAGAAACCTCTCACGTAACTACAGGCCGTCTGACAACCCATCTCATGGTTACATCGAGGAATCGTCAGCTCCGATCGTATCGACGTTTCATCCGATCAGCGTAAAGTATGGAGCTGATGATTTATTGCTTATGACGTAGAAGTCAGATATCAGCCACTGAAAAAATCTAGCATAGATCTAGCATAGATTAAGCCTAGATTAAACCTTAAGTATAGTTAAATAGTCAAGATGAAACCTAATCAGCCAGATATAAAAAGCCCAGCATTAGACTGATTGACATGTGTAGTCACAGATGGAAACAATGATTTAGTCAGTTAGAACTTTATCGTCGTTAAACGAATGGAGACCGCTCTTGTCGCGAAAACCTTTGTAAATTATGCGAATCGTTTGGTGCCAGTCAGACTGTTTTAGGCGTGTGAAATAAAAGCAAGCAATATGCCAAAATACTCAACCACGTGCATCTAGTTTGACTTTCCTGTCCCTTTTCGAGAGTCGTATTGAGAATGGTTAAACTGCTTGATGAAAACTTGCGAACTAATAAGGTGCATGACCATTCCGGTCAGTAGTTTGAAAACGCAAACGTAATCAGAGATTAGTCAGCAAAGTTCGGGAAGACTATACAGACCCAATAAATACAAATCCCCAGCCAAAAAGCCAAAAACTAAAATGAATCTTTTGGACAGAAGATATATCCCAGTACAATAATAAAATGAGTCAGTGCTACTGTTCCCCTGATTACCATAACTCAAGAATGGTAAAAAATGTGTTTGCCATGACATTGTGTATATTGATTTTGTATTGTATATTTTGTATAATTGAAAAACTGTCTAGATAAGAGAATAACGCTCATCAACATCAGGGGCCCGCGGCTGTGACTTAGTGGTAGCGTGTGCGCTTCCTAATCATACTCCAATTTACCGTTCACGGGATCGAGTCCGTCTGTCGACCATCAGGTATATGAGTGAGTCGCACATGTGGCTCCGGCAATCGCGGGGTGGTTTTTACGAGGTTTGCTTCAGGTTTCCCACCGTAATAAGAACAATGTGAAGGGGACAATCCGTCCTCATATAAATGAAATACCCTTGAGTACGACGTTAAACCCCAAACAAACAAACATTAACATTAGCTATGAGGAAACAAACATTTTTTCCTCACATCGACTTGACAAATTGTACTCCGTTCTTACCAGACGAGTTCCTTTACTCCCATTTTCATAAATGACTTGGCGGATGTGTGACCACGATGAAATCGATAAGATTTTCCAATCGGGCTTTAGCTTATTTTCCGGCTTCCTGTTTCATTGATGATATCACTGAGGCGTCCTATTTTACCCAAGACACGGTGACATTCACATTCCCATTTTAAAGACTTACGACGATCGACAGAAGTTCTCAGAGAATGCAGGACATCCTTGCATGGATGCCGATACTACACAGTCAAATTAGGGAAAGTTCCGGTTTCAAACGGGCATTGTAACGCTATAAAGCTATATATAACTCATGACTTATAGATTGCAGAAAGAAATGGAGACAATTATCAAACTGGAAGGAGATCTGACAAGCGGTATAATTACAAAGACTAACCGAAGTGTATCGCTGACTGGATGGTCAATCGATATGCTGTCGACCATGATTGTACAAAGATGTTATATGTTTGAGTCTTTTAGTCAGTTCAGCTTGTCATTAAATTCTGAATTAGAGGAGAGAACCAGAAGATAATGACAGAGATAATTTGACCAGAAATAATTATTCCCTATTGTGAAAAATACTATTTCCAACGGACCCTCTGCCCAAATTGGTTATCCTTGATGCTGAGTCGTAGAATGTTACTTCAGTTTGTGTTCAAGCATAGCAAGGCTATGGAAACACAGGTTCACAATGGAGAATGTGTCTAGACTATATTCACAATAGTGAAGTGGTCAGGTATACACGTGACATTTTTTACAATATAAACAACAAACTTAGCCTTGTACTGTAAACCGAGACCCGATCACAGTAAGACTGGTTCTGCACCCATCAAAATAAAAACGTAATCTCCCGCCTATATCGTTAACATAAATGTTGTATCGTTTTCAAACAGTCCAAAATCTCTATAATTTACACTGTATATGTCAGTTGTTTTCACAGAAGTTATATGTAAGATGTTTACTGGGACACGCGATACCATTGATCCCGGCACCCGGCTTGTTTTCATTGCATTATTTCGGTGACATCAATCTTAAACATACGCTTTAGAGTGTTGTTACGATAGTCAAAAAGATTCGTGTTAGGAATGGACGGGAGCTAGAGGCCAGTGTGGTCGCGTGTCTTCATTTGTCGCATGATTTTTTAGTTGTATTTCTTAACAACAATCACATTGGCACAGGGATGTAGATCAATTAAAATCGATGAATCATCTTATGTTCTAAATAAACTCACCAAGACAAGTTTCTAATAATATCGAGATGTGTTATGGGTAACCTACAGACATCTCGAGAGAAGGTAATGACCATTAATATGGTGTATAAAGTATTGTTAAAAATATAGGCAAAAAGATATTCGACATGGGTTAGGAATAAATCAGCCTACAAATTAGTATTTCTGAGATATAAAGTTTAACCAATGAATATGTATGTAAAGAGAATGAATGTAACAACCTGTCTGATACAGAAGGAAGTTTCGCCTTAACCAGTAGGCCCTTTAGATTTTTGTTTCTCGTGTATGCTATAATGTGTCTTTATGAGAGAGGAGAGGACATTTTAGGTACAAGATTTTGATATTCCTGTAAAAGGAGACTAGCAAACTGGGTGCTTGGTTGGTAATATTGGAAAACAAATGGAATTATTTGTTTTTTAGACCCTTTAGCTAGTTCCCAATTGAAACCCAGTGGATATAAAGTCTGAAGAGTTTGAATCCAATAAGCCTCTCTTTCTAAGCGTTTCTCTTTGGTTTCTTCTTCAGAATTTGTGTTTTTTCAACCGGCATGATTTCAAAATGATGAAATGTTTAGTTATATATATATATATACTGTAGCTCAGTCGGTAGAGTGTTGGGCCTGTAACCCATAGGTCCCGGGTTCGAATCCCGGTGGAGGCAAGCAAATT
>JAQQZZ010085662.1:0-18506 GCA_030265115.1 Mopalia vespertina
GCTTTCACGTTCCACATGGTGAAATGTTATCCGTTTTGCGGTTGTCGTAAAACGAAACTAGTCGACGCCTACGATAACCATTATAGAGTGAAAACACTAAGAAAAAGGACAAGTTTATGACTAAATGGTTTTGAAGATAAGACAGTAGAGCATGACAGGAATACAAAAAGATGGAGAGGTGATATTTATTTTAGGATACTCGCACCATGTGTTCATGTGGAGGAAATATAAAAAAAATTGATTTCATAACTGAAACAGTTTGGAATAGGACTAGGGTAAGGAAGAGAGAGAGAGATGAACAGAGCGCCAGGGTGCTATTTCACAAAACTTTTGTAAGATTGTGGACTAGCAGTTACTATGACAACCAATGTTGGAGGGATAGTATCACCACAGCAACTCATCTAATAGTCGCTATCACAAAAAGAACTGTCTTTCAAAGCAAAGATTATCTCCTTTGCCACCATTTCAAAACTTCCATTGTAATGTGTGTTTTCAAGGACATCAATGCAATGTTATAACATGGTTGGTTTTATATTTTCAATATAGGAACAATAAAGGTAACTTACTAGGTCTGGTTATTGGATGTAGCTGTTTGTCAGTTTGGGTCTGTTGTACTACTGATCCTGATGTCCTGATTGTATAATGCTGCTGATCAGGTTGGGACTGTTGTACAGTTTCTGACGATCTTATTGGTTGGTGCAGTTTGTCAAGTTTGATAGGTTCTGCTGTTTCTGACAACCACATTGGGTAATGCTGTTTGTCAGGTTTGGTTGGTTGTGTTGTTTCTGAGGGCCTGATTGGTCTGTATGAATTCAGGATATTTAACACTGAAACAAGAGCATCAAAACACTTGAAATATAAGTTATACAGTCTATTACTGCACATGAACATTCACTATATTATACTTTTAAATTCTAAAATTTGCTCTACAGAAATTAAAGAATGATATTTTATTGTAAGTCTTACTGAAAGGTATCCAAGAAAAGAAAAAAAAAGGAAGACAAAATGTGTGTTATTTATTTAATTTATTTAATAATGACAGGGAGTGTGTTAACGAAACAGATAGTTCAAACAAGGCGTTAACATATTGTTACTTTGTTTGTTTGGGGTTTTACGCCGTACTTAAGTTTATTTTATTCATTTGCAATTTGACGGTTTGAAGGGAATTGGCAAGACACAATCGTGGGACAAGGACAAGCTGACACTACAATAAACCAGCTTCTTGCTATCACATGAAAAGTACCATTTGCTCTGATTAATTGACTGATGTATTTATTATGAAAGTTACTTATTGTATAATATTACACACTTTCTATATTACCAAGGTAATATTTTTATTTGAACAAAAAATTACAAATTTCATATAAAAATGGAGTTTATACATAGCTGCAATGCATTAGGAAAGCTACTGTTTTGACAATATTCTTGACGTCGTACGATCTGACTCCGATGTCATGATGACCAGGATCGTGCTCAAACATTCTTTTATGATGGCAAAAGCGTGTGCTGATGGAAAGGAAAGACAACTGTGTAAAGAGTATTGATTTGTTTGTTTGATTGGGGTTTAACATCCTACTGAAGGAGAATTTTACTTATATGATGACAGATTGTGCACTTAACGTGGTTCCTTGCTTATATACAGTGGAAAACCAGGAAGAAACCTTGTAAAACCACCCTCATGATTGCCGGAGCCACATAGTGTGACTCACTCAAATACCTGATGGTAAACAGACAGACTCAATCCCCTGAACAATACATTGAAGTAGGATTAATAAGCGCACACACTAGCCATGGCCATGGGACTGTAAGATGAACAAGACTGAGATCCCATGGTGCTAACTACTTTTGGTGGTAATATTATGTACACCATATCAGTGTTATAGAAATCCCCAAATCAGACAAAAATTAACCCACATACACCCAAAGTTCAAGTAATACATTGAACTTCTCATTAAATTAGATTGAAAGCTAGTATATACCTGCTGGATCTTCCCTCTTCTTTTTCTTCTTCACACACTGTAACAGGGCATGTACGGGATAATCTGACAAGAAAATATATTAATTCAGTCAAATTGTCAGAAATGCTCCAGTTTCATGACAGTCTTTCCATATGAATCCTTTTGTGGAGAAGATTTAGTCGGTTTACCACTTAAGTTCAGGGCCTGATCCAGGTCAAAAGTTTGAGCACCCATCATTTACTATCCAAGCAAAGAATAGACATTATGAATGATAGTCAATCTGAAAGTCACTTGTAAATGGGTAGAATGTACGGTTTGTTCACATTTGCTAAATGTTTTCTTAAATTTTGTGCAATAACAGCTTAATTTGCAACATTTTAAAGGCAATCACTTTTAAAAAAAAAAATTTGGTGGGGTCAAGGATTTGAGCGTCCAAACTGCAAGAAAATTCTATAAATAGATAACTTGTACAAGACAAGTTATCTGGTTTAGTTACAAAAAAATCTGGTCGAGTCGGAGCCCCATGCAAGAGCGAATCATAAACCCCCTCATATACTTGATGTCGATAGATGGACTCGAACCTCTGAGCTGTACACCAGAGGAGGATCAGTAAGTAAACGTGCCAACCAGTAAACAACTGCCTCGACCCTCAGGTACATAAATTGTTTGTTTGTTTGTTTCATTGGTGTTTAACATTCTACTCAAGGGTATTTCACGTATATGATGACGGATTGTCCACTTCACACAGCTACTCGCCTTATTACAGTAGAAAACCAAGAGGAAACCTCGTAAAAACCACCTCCGCGATTGCCGCAGCCACATCGTGTGACTCACTCATATAGTAGGATTAGTAAGCGCACACGCTACCACTAAGCCATGGCCGCAGGACCCAGGTACATAGAGGGTATTGCCATAATCAGATTGGTATTTACCTGCTGGATCTTCGTCTTTACTCCGCACACAATGTAACAGGGAATGTCTGGTGTTAGGATTACGATGACCATCTATAGGATAAACTGTCAACAAAATATATAAAGAAATTCATTTGAATAAGTTGTTCGTTGATTGGTTTATGTTTAACTCCATGCTTATGGGTATTTCGCTTTTATGATGGCTGTGTACTTCCAACACAACCATAATGTTAAGTGCTATATACAAATACTCTGTTGGTAAATAAATGTTTCTCAATGGCTAACATAGTATTCACTTAATAAAGAAATTTGTTCACTTCTTAATCTGTCTAACTTAAATTAAAATACGATGGAAAGCTTGGAGGAAACATTGTAAAAACAACCCCAGCAAATGTGTCCATCAATTTTCATAAATATTAGCCTTGTAGTTTTCCGGATACTCTGCCCTGGTTTGTAAAAGATTAACAATCTTATATCTACAATTTTTTCTAACTACATTGTGGCAATGTACTTTATAAGTAAACAGCCACACAACCATAAAATGAGGTGCTTGCTATGATGGAAAATTAATGTTCCTCCATTGCTAAAAAAAGACAGAATATTACACCTGGTACATACAATCCTTATTAAGAGGGCAATAACTGACTGACCTAGCATGTATTTCCAAAAGGTATCGCTGAAAACCAAGTCAATAAAAGGCACACATTTATATTCATACCGTGCATGTGTTCGACACTTCCAATATCAGGGCCGATGTATTGAAAAGCTGATTTTCTTCCTTGGGAATCTAATACAATCACCTTGCGAATGAGATTCAAACTAACTAAAACATTTGCTATGTCATAAAGTCGGCCAACTGTAGCTGAAAATAGAAACCAAAATCAACTTTCAACATGAGCAAAAAGCCTTGGAGAGAATTTAATATAAATGTAAAATTTAATTAAAATTATCAACCATAAAAATAAATTATTTTATCTCAGCCATTTTGTTCATTTTTTTTTCCACTAGTGACACAACACAATTTTCTAATTCTTTTGAACTCCTGGCAAATGATGACATATTTACTCCAGGTAAAAGGCACTTACTTCTAGACCAATTCCAGGTGAGAAAGACCTATTTATGTTGGCCAATGAGACTCGAAGGGCGTCTCAAAATGCAGCACCCTTTCTTTTTGGCCTAATTAACAGTTCAAGCCTACCAATTTGGATTTGATTTGTTTGTTTGATTGGGGTTTAATGCATTATTTAAGGTTATTTCAATGGGTGGAGGAACTCACCCTCAGCGCTACTGGCAACAAATAAACCCAAGACAGGACAAATACAGGACAATCACAGGACGAATACAAAAACACCACAAACAGATCAGCTTCATGTTTGCCTTTAGCTCTGAAAGCACCAGGGCAGCAGGAAGCTCCTTCCCAAACCTCTGCCCTACCTACCTTTTGCCCCTCTAGCACTATACATATATATTATATGTACTATATGTTGAAATACTTATAATGCTGAATGCATACTATGAAACTGATGACACAAGCTTCATCATTAACTGATGTTGAATAAGAACCAGTGTGGACAAATGTTTTCATGCAAAAGTTTTGTTGACTGGAATTAAATGCCATGCTTAAGACTATTTAACAATATGACAATGATGAGTATGTACATGTTTGTTTGTTTTATTGGACGTAAACATAGTATTCAAAGGTATTTCATTCATATGACGATGGACTGTTCATTTCACATGGGTTCCTTTCTTACATACAGTGGAACACAGGAGCGGTACAGCGGAGTAGGCCTACATCACTAAACTATGGCTTATTTATTGATTGGCTGGTGATTACACCCTGTTTAAGGGTATTTCACTTATAAGACGATGGTGTATATTAACAATAATTGACACAAGCAAAACCATAAAATGTGAAGTCTCTTGATAATGTTTGAAAACAAATATTCCTCCAATGCTAATTAAAGACAACATTGCTACTCTCCACACAAACGTCCCATTATAGTCAGAGGGCCAAACTTATTGATGACTTACTTTTAAATTTAGATACTTCTGTCTTATCAGCAGTTGGGTTACCTATTAAAAGTTTAGCTGACATATCCATATTCACTATTCTTTGCTGAAACAGACAATAAGTATTTTGAGACATGTGTAAAAATTTCATCATCTTGCAGTCCTAAACTAGATTGTGTGATTCTAACATAATGTCTTGCTTAAGGGTATTTCACTTACATGACAGCAATGTACTCAAATAATGACTACACTAACGCAGCCATAAATGTTAAAAATTCAGATCAGTTGGAAAATGAATGCTCCTCCTGGGCAAAGTAAAGACGGTTCTGGACAGGTAAATAAATAGAAAGATAGAAACTAAAGATCCACATCTTCTTCCTTAGAATCTGGACTTTTGTCCACTTTATCACATGTTATACTAGATTAGAAACGACAGAAAGTGTGTTTGTGTCTTGATTAGGATTTTATTCACACTTACAGTTATTTCACTGATATGATGCCATGCCAGCCTAACAGTAGCTCAGTATTGACTACGCTAGACTCACTCTCAATCGAGAGCAGGGAGGCTGTGTATTACCCATAGCTAGCCTAACAGGTGATAGAAATCACCCTTGACAGACCTGCCTACCTGTTATGTGTAAAAATTAGTTTTTTTAGGAGTATATTCTTACCATTTTGTGTATTTTTGTGTTGCAGCATAGCCCAAAATATTAACTTTTGTGTGTAGTTTGATGGTCTATTGGTGTATCTTAACAAAAATTATGTGTACAAAATACTCAAGAATACACTGGTTAAGTAGGTCTGCCTCAAAACCACAGGCAACAAACAAAGACATGACAATCACAAGTAGGAAAACAAAGGCATCACAAAAAGATCAAGATCATGTTGCCTCTTAACTCTGAGAGCGCCAAGGGTGCAGTGAATCACACATTCAGAGCTAACAGATGAAAACAAACAAACTGTCTTACATTACCTCTGATACCAAGAAAAGCATCAGAAACCGTTGACTCATTATGCCAAGTGGTTTATTTTTCCGTTCATTTGCTGCAATAAAAAAAGTTCTTTATTAAGTACAATTAGTACATACATGTATGCAATGAATTTATTAGAGCATTATTTAGTTAAGAAACTCAAGGCCTCAATGAAAAGTGAATCGCCAATTTGATTTGGTTTCACCTTCTCTGTTCTCTGTAAGAAAAGTATTACATTTTAGTTTAACTGGTTTAAAACTAATTTTCACTCATGGGGACTGTGGTGAGAACAATGGTCACACCAGTCAGTTAACAGAACTAAAAATTTGACTCCAGGAAGAGCAAATTGTTAATTTGATTTGGGTTTATCTTAAAGAGTTAATAAATAAATCAATGAAATCCTCCATTCATTTAATATCATAGCGAACCACTTTACATTTACGGTTCAGTTTGTATGTATAGTTAAAGTATATCAATACCCTCAGGTGTTGATCCTATGTTATGGACTGTCAAAATCAATTAATCAATCAATCAATCCACCAAAAAACCCTTGAATAATCTAAACAGATTGTTAGGGTAAGAAACAGTTTAACTGGTTTAAATCTATTGAGGAATTTGGTAAGAAGGAGCAGTTAAGTTTTCCAAGTGATTCATATCATTGACAGAATAAGCTATATTCTTTTAAAGAAAGACCTACAATTGGGAGACAAGATTTCCTTTGGGTCCTCTCTCAATGTAGAATCTTTCGTGTCAGGACAAGCTTTATGAATCTCAAACTGTTGGATTTGGTTAAAACATCCTTCAGCCTCTCCCAAAGCCTTAAAAAAGAAAAAAGAAAAGTGCTAAGTAGTTTTAACTAGTTTGTCAGTAGACAGCTGGTTGAGTCCTAGTCCATGTATTAGGGCCTGCTGGAAACCTTGGACGGCCACAAAGAAAGGCATTTAATCCTATTAATAGACAATCAAGTCATACTCTCTTTCATCTAGGCCATATAAGTTCAGATTAATGCATTATGGAGCCTGCTCGTAGTTGTACAGCTGACATCATTCTCAAGGGGCAACTTTGAATTGACGGTTGATAGTGTGGGACTATTTATCAACTTTGCTGTTTATTTCCCACAAATACTCTTTGGAATGATTTTGGTGTTCTTTTTCATTTTGTTTTTTTATGGTAAAATTTGAAATGAGTTTGATGGACCAATAATGTGAGACTACTTTTTGAAATTGTGTTGTTTATCTCCCAAAAATACATGTACTTCGGATTGATTAGGTGTTGTTTATCGTCTTTTTTCTTCTATTAAATTTGGAATCAGTTGAAAATTGTGTGATGATTTTCTCCATAGCCTACATTTTGGGGAAAGCATTTTCACCAAAACCATGCAAATAACTACTCAAGTTAAGCTATCCATTTACATGGCCCATCCACTTTAGGCTAGAGATGAGAGAGAATTCTCACCTTAAGTTTAGATAGAGTTGTGTGTAAATTTGACCTCCCATGCCATGTGTACTTCTTCCTTTTCTTGGGCACCTTTCTAACCATATCAATACTTTCTAGTACATTCACTATGTTGTAGAGGCGGTTAATGTCAATATCTGCAATCATAAAAATAATGGGATTATAAAAATTAAATTTAGATTTGAAAGATTAATTGAAATTTAAGTTGTGACTAGCCATTTTAGGTTTGCTTATAATATTTGTTCAGTGCATGTCCTGTTGCACATACGTACAGGTATAAATATTAGTGGGTTAATTTAAGTACAGTACAAAATTTTGCAGTATTTTTTCCAGAGTGAACAGTTCAAGAAATTCACTGTTGACGTCTAAACATTATAATGCTGTCAGATCAAAGTTTTGACACCAGTTTGTATAAAAACGAAATTTGTAAACATCTTGTATGAATTGTACAGCGAATTCATTAAATGACATTGACTTTGTTTGTTTCATTTGGGCTTTACACCATACTTAACTGTACGTATGTATATCATCATGTACCAGCCCAATGGGCAAAGGAAACCACTGTCAACGTCACTTGCAACAAAGAGTATCAAAACAGGACAACCACAATATGAAGAAATCGCATATTCGGATATTAGAAATCACAGATTGGCTTCGTGTTGTTCCAAAACTTCTGAGAGCACCAGTGCAACAGGTCAGGCAGCTCTCTTCAACTGTCCACCACACTATTTAGTGATGGTCCTGACCTACCTTTGCTTTATGTGAAACAATCGTGTAATTACCATAAAAATCAACAAGTTATGAAAGCTATCTAGCCAGAACAGAAATACGATGTTTTTGGAACTACATGATCCTGACCTTGTGGTCACCGCCTTGAGCACAGAAATAATACGGTGAATCCAGTACACCCCCTACATAACTTTGTTGCCACAGGTACAATGAAGGCACAGTAATTGTGTATAACACCTGGGGATGGGAAAATGCCGAGGCAGTAAAGGTCTTGACACTTACCAAGTTCCTCGGCCACCTCATCTAAACATATCAGGATTTCACTGCCTGGCTCGGGATATTCAGGATATTTTGAAACAAATCTGAAATCACACAGATTATATTAAAAAAATAAGTATTTAATTAAACAAAGTCCAGCAAAACAAATACTCACTAATCACTATCTTGCTCACGACTCATAATTACCTCAGTGTCAACAGTTAAACGAATATTATGACCATAAAAGTGTCTAAAGGCATTCTTAAAATCTGCCTGTTCATGAAAAGGTAGGATTTGCTCATAATTAGTAATCTTTTCAAAGCAAAGTGAAATAGAAGTTTGTTGTAAACCTGTGTTCCTTTCCTACCTTGACTGCAAATAAGCCATAAATTGGAGTCCCCTGTAGCACCCAATTGTTCATTCTCAGGTTGCCAGCCGTTAGTTACCCAGTTAATGGTGCCAAAATGATGAATGCAATATGATTGGTCAATATCACAAATGATGATTTTGAAAAAGCCTTAAATTAAAATGCAACTGACATGATGAAAATTTTTCAATACCACGATCTGCAGGGTCTTTCTAGTACTGTATTTGGCACCCTGCTTACAGGCACATATACATGGATAGCTGTCGCTTGGTCATAAACCTACTTCCATTTTGAATGTCAAAATGTAGTGATATCCGCTAAAACGGCGTAAATTGTGCGGTTGTAGCAAGACATATTACAGCTGCATAAATACACTGGGGACCATGCTATGATGTCATTTTCAAATTTGTATGCACCTTTGGTTTATTGTAAAGGGAGAGCATTCATCACTTCCTGTAGGAGCAATAATGGTGCAGATTTATTCCTACATTCCCAGTCTGCATTAAAAAGCTAGATGGTACTTGATGGTCACAAAATGGTACAGCTGTATGTCTCTAGATACTTACATGTTTATCCCCCTTTGTTCCCATTCATTTCTATTTAAAAGTAATGGTGGGACACATTGATTCAGACGAAGTGAATAAATTCCATTGGCAATAAATTTGAACTCACTTTGGGTTTTCAATTGCAGCTGTCAGATTTTAAAGATTCCAAATAATTCTGTCATTATTAGAAGAAGCAGATGAACTTTCTGTTCTGCAAAATGATTTATCCTAGCCTACTGCCAACAAATTTATCAATAAGCCACTGTATGTGGCACATGACTAGAGAGAGTGAACAATTTTTGTAGAACTGAGGTTATCATCTGTTTCTTGTGGAACGGATACAAATAATTGAGATAAATGTTGAATATACAGACTGTGTAAATGTTTAATATAGGTAACTGAGTGAAATGACACACAACTATCATTTTGTGTGCCTTCTCCAGATGAGGGAATATTAAAGTGGAGGTCTGTGTTGGAATACCCCATATGTCACTCAATAGGCTACCATTTAACATACTATTATTTAACATAATATATGGCGCAAAATTATCATTTTTACATTTTTAAAAATCTCTTAAGATAGAAAAATATAAACTACCACAGATAGTTACCATTTTGGGTTTGGCCGCCCCTGATCATGAGTCTTTCATGACATAATGTGACTTACACTTTCAGGCCTGTGCTGTTGAGGAGAACGGACAGAACGGGGTCTCCCCAAGGTAATGCAAACTTAATTTAGGAGGACCGATTTATAGGTTTCCCAAATTGTTTGCAGTCTTCATCTAAATTTGCATTTTGCTACTGATTTTGACAAATTTTGTCATCCGATAATCAATGAAGATTGTATTTGAAAGCAATTTGCCTTATTTTTCACAAAAGCACATTTACATATTAAAAACTCGGCAAACCAGGGGACAATTACAATGTTAGGTTATCTCACAAAATTTTAAAGGACCGATTTTAAGGTGATGCCGGAAAAGATTACAGCACAGGCCTGCACTTTTGTGGCATCCTACTGTGCAACAAGTAAGCTGAATGACCTGGACAGCTGACTAGGTCTTGTGACATAGTGTGAATAGAGGGCGATGTTCCATGAAAGAGATTTGATTGGTCAGTATTGGTAGAGTTCTGACTTTTTAAAAACAGTACAAAGACATGGAGGCCTGGCACCCTGTTCCTTTTTAAGCCGTACCTTGGTAAACTCATTATGATAAATAACCAGTGGAGTTTAGGGGCAGGGTACTTAAAGCAGACATCTCGCACTAACCGATGAAAGACATTTTAAATTGATCGAAAATGAGGGGGATAGTGGTGAGAAATGATTGAATTTACATGAATAGGAACGTCCGAGTGTTCGTTTTACGGATCAATCTAACCCATAAGTGTTCAATGAAGGAAACAATATTGTTTTAATCAAGGTTAGACTACACAATTTTTTGTAAAATTTATTTCGAACACGATACATATTCGTATCGATAAATTTTAGAAAGAAATAAAATAAAAAAAACAAAAAAGACTCGAGAAGCACCTTTGACAGACAAATCCTAGTACATTCTCCTTCCTTGAGCCTTTTACACATTCTTTCGAGGACATAATTCTTCAGTATATTTTCTTATTCGTTGATTGGTTACATGTCATCATCAATCTCTTCTTTCATTTGTCTTAATAAACATTTTCTAATCTTTCCTTCTTGTCACTTTACGGACTGTCAAACAACAACAAACTTTGTCCAAATCTTCATCTTTACCTCCGATGCAAACGAACTCTATAAAGGCAGACAACTCCAATGCGAAACGTCAGTTAAGTTTTGATGGTTGACTAATGTGTGGCTTTGTTGAATTATCTCCAATGGAGTCGAAACGTCAACAAAGCCAACCAATTTAATATAAGAGTCTGTCTCACATACAAGAAATGGTATTGTATTGTAATTTAACACAACTATGTATTATCAGTACCATATTAAATACAGTAGGCTTATAATCATAATGGCTGGTCAGTAAAAGTTTGGTAACGATAATCTTCATATTATTAATGAACTAAGATATATTTCACGGTTAAGTTTACTTACAATCCCAAGCCTGTTGCCAGAAAATGTGTGTGTGAAAGGGGCATTAGTTTGATTGGGGTTTAATGTCGCATTTAAGGGTATTTCACTTATAACAACAGATTGTCTACTTCACACTGTTCCTTACTCAAATACAGTGGAAAACCGTGAGGAAAGCAAGAAGGTATTGAACTGGTAAATTATATCCTTCCTTCACATCTATTCAGTGGTCATTTGAAAATAATGAGATACAGCTCAGGTAATGGACACTAAACATCAATCAATCTTTTTTGGGGGGTAATGTTTAGAAAGTCTATTAACAGAATTTTCATTATTCTGGGATAACACTGTTTTAGTTTGAACAGATTCTATTCCCCAAAATGTTGCAGGCCAAGACCTGTCCAGGAACCACACCCATGCCTCTCAGAGTGAAGCCCAAACGTGCCAGCAGTAATTCAAGTCACCTAGAACATTCAATCATGAACTGAAATACAAGTTAAATAGTCCTGAATAGAGTGACACAATTCCCAAAACTCAATACAATTAAATAATGTTGTGTCATTTAGAAACTTAAAGTGAATCCAATGAATGTTTGCAGTGAATAGCTTACAAGGCAACTGCACTGAAAAAGTTATTGTTAATCTGGCTCTATTTCAACAAAAACTTTCTGGCACGACATACTTCAGGAAAGTTTTCTGACCATAGAAATACAAAAGAGAAATTCATTGCATTCTACTTCACAAAAGAAACACCAAAACTCCTGGCATGTTTTATTTTTATGATATCTCGTTTATTTCTCCGTATGACAGTGTAATAATTTACAGCATGTAATATTTTTTTGACTGTAACTCGTTTATTAATGATAATAAATAACAGATGACTGTATTATGGAATGGGAATCCTTGTCAATAACATCCACATTAAAAACAGACTTTATTCAAACAATAAACAATTTGTATATATAATTTTCTGAAATTTAACAAATTTGATGTAAATTAGAAAAAAAGGATGACTGATAATGCTATGATATGCAATGATTCTTAATGTGATGACTAAAATAAAAGAAAATGACACAATGTGTGTATCATCACAGTTTTATCAGGCTACTAAAATCTTAACAGAACTAAAAGCATACTTATTTCTACTAAAGCTAAAACTACTTCTACTAAAATTTTCTAAAAGGACACACAGACACTACAAGAAAATTTTATTAGATAGACTACTTTTCTATGTGGTATATCAATTTCACACATGCACAGAATAAATAGTACAAATTCATTTGGTTAAAATTCAAATTTCTTTAAGTTACACTTTAATTTAACTAAGGATAACATGCTCAAATAGTACAGCCAGTTTTAATAACAAACGCTAGTACCAGAATTGTTGGTACCATTCGAAGATCCATTGTATTAAATACTAAGCTCCTAACGAGAAGTTGTCAATTAAAGCACTGCATGACTAGCACATAACCAAGAACTAGACACTAGGGCTAGCAGCTTCATGCAATAAATACTTAAGATAATAGTACATTTCATTGGAAAACATGTTAAATCAAAACAATTATATTTCATTCAATATATTATGAACATTTCGTAAAATTTCTATAAAAAAATATCAAGCCCACAATTTTCAACTTCACTCCACCCTTATTTGAAACTTAAAAATGTGTGACCCAGTACAGAGGTCAGTAGGTACTAGGTAATCCATTTTATGCAATAAGTCATTAACATTCCAATGTTTAACATATCTTATAATTTCACATACCAAGACCTGCCTACCCGGTGTATTCTGTACATATAATTTATGTTGAATACGCCAATAGGCCATTAAAATACACTCAAATGGCATGTTGTAAAAAAAAACAAAAAACAAACAAAAAATCATCATAATTTGAAGAAAATACTTTCTTACACATAAACTAAGGTAGGCAGCTCTTCATACTCATCCGCTAATATATTCCTTGAACGCAACATAAGCCCAACTCCAAAGTGAAAAATTTATGCTAAAGACAATGGAATGTAATTAGATCTGAGCTCTAGGCATGTCTAATCGTCGTGCGGTGGTGGAGCCCCCTTCGAGGGATATTTGTCTGGAGTCTTTATAAACATTTGTACCCTCTGGGCTCTTTAACTGTGATGTAAGATTACGCACAGCAGCTTTGGGGGTGCTACCGAAAAAAGATTTGGGTGTAATGAATTTGACCGGGCCAGTACTGCCTGGGGTTGATCCAGGTGTAACTATAGTACTTCCTAGGACAGTATTAACAGGTGTGGTTTTAATGAGGGATTGTGCACCTGTGGTAATGAGTTTACCTGGGATGGCCTGCAGGGCACTAAGTGTTGTAATATTGCCCGGTGAGACAGTAGGGAAAGCAAATACTGTTGGATGATGCCTGTTATCGGTTGTGGGTGTATGAGGGGGCGTGAATGTTATAGGTAATACTACATTGACAGGGTGGCCATTGAGTTGAGCATTCTGGTTAATCTGCACACCCTGAAATAATGACATTGGATGAGCAAAGTGAGCAGGTAAAGAACTAACTGGAATCATTGTGGTGTTGGATGGCAGAGTAAGGGATGTCGGGTTACAAATCGTTGACAAACTTTCCGACGTTTGCTGATATAAAGCTGGTCGATTGGGTAAATTCATACCAATGTAATTAATGCTGTTATGTATTGTTGTAAGTTGCTGAGGGGCTAATAAAGATGAATTTGATGGAGCAACTGGATTATTCTGAGATGCCACAGTGAAGTTCGGCTTATGGCTGCCGTCCTCATCGGGCAATGGAGAAGCCAAGTCTAAGTCAGCCGCTAGATCTTTGGTCAAGGCCTTTGGAGAGAGCTTTGGTAGTTTAGCTAACGGTGGTGATTCTCTGAATTCTGTCTGAAGATGGAGAGCTCTTAATGGCGCTTTCTGTCCATCTGACAAACGCCGTTTTATCCCCTGATGAGAAATAGCTGCAACTTCAGCATCACTCGGTTCAATCGGTGACCTTGGAGTTGTCTCCACTTGTGTTCCTGCACCGGGATCAGAGTTTGTTCTGCGTATTGGTTTAGGAAGCAAACTGGACGTCTTTGCTTCTGATGGCGTGTGCATGCTACTCTTGCCAACAGATGATAAATTTTCAACTGTCGTACCAGCCTGTGGTGTAATGGGCAATTCTTCAGCATTCTGGGGACAGTTTTGTGAGCTACATGACTGCCCATTTTCTGAATCAAGGAGGACGGAAGCTGATGACTCTACATTTGTTGAAGACTGAGTTGCCCCATCATTGGTTTTAGATTCTGCCGAGACTGGTATTGGGACTTTAAGAGACCTTAACACCGCATCTATTTGATTACGGGTCAAATTGACCACTGTTGTAGACTTAATCCCTGAGCCTGCTGCTATATGAGGATTTGGCTGGGGATTAGGACAGGTGTTTGTTGAAGCGCCGTCAGCAATTAGCTGGTATGTAGTAAGTCCCTCAGGTGCTGTAGAGTTAGATATAACATGAAACTGGTTTTTGCCCTGCATGAATATGACATGTTTCTGACTCTTCAACAAGGTTTTACTGGCATCACAAGATGAGGAGGCCTCAGCCTTTGGCGGATCACTGTCCATATCATCTGCAACATTAATCAATTATTTGATTAGTCTTAAATTATTTGGTAATATTGAAAAGTTAGTGGATTTGTCAGGTTATACAAAGTTATATGTACTTCTAAAATAACCTCTATGTGTTGTAGTTTTGACAATTTACAAGGACAATCTAATTAGTACACAAAATAAACAAATGACTTTTGTTTTAATCTTTTTCATTGTAAGCAAAGCACTCTTGAAAAGACTATACATGGTGGAAATGTGGTGAAGATAAGTAGAACCAACATAACTGCACATGTCACAATGACTTTCAACAACAACCTACCAAAGTTTAATTCTTTGACTGGGCTAGAGGGCTGAGATGTTGAATACAGTTTTTTCCTTTCCGTCTCAGCCACTTGACAAATCTGGTCAAATGAAGCATGTCTGGTAAAGGATTTCTTCCCCTCCGCCTTCAGGAGAGCTATCTTACGTTTGCCTGAATCAGGAATTACTGCAAGTAAGAAAAAACAGTAGAGTGAAACATAGTTTTATCACCATGAATTAATGGATTAACAGATTCATCTTTTAGGTAATTATGTATAGCATTAAGGGGTTGAAATGATTAAATTATTTTGTCAGACTTTTAAGTAATATTGTCCTGCAGGCCATTTTGAACAATATTAAATTCTATGAAATGTAACAGGACATGTCCTTCAGTTTATAACACTGAGCATCCATATAATCAGATGGCCTCCTCTGTACAAAATAATGAGTTTTGTTTGAGAGTCACTGGCAGACCTGACGACCCTAGAAGAAATTTATGTGTAAAAAATGTGTTTTTTAAAGGAATATTTTCTTACCATTTTGTGTATTTAGTGTTACAGCATAGCATAGCACAGAATATTTCTGTGTGTATTTTGATGGCCTATTGGTGTATTTAACATTAATTTTGTGTACAAAATACACCGGGTAGACAAGTCTACAATGGCTTCATGCAATGTAAACACAATTTATTGTGAATTAATTATTTTTAGTTAATTGGATCAATAATGAAGAAACTTGCTTATGACTGTGATTTTTACTTATTGTGAAGATCTTTATGATGTCATACAAATGGGTAAATAAATCACCCTATATGTCATTGGCAACATACAGTTACAAAACAGTACAATCGCAAGACAGGTAACAAGGGTGATCAAAACAAGAGATCAATACAATGAACATTAGAAACAGTAAGCTCTGTGCAGCCCCAGGCTACAGTAAGCTCATTTGTAGTACATGTTAAAATTACTACTGTTGCAAGTGTGAATACTAACAGTAACAAAACAGGAATTCATGGAATTGGATCCTACACTCAATTCTTTGGTAACGTATGTATATTACTTTTCCAAATGGGGAAGAACAAAATACTGCTCAAATTTACCTCTTAGTAGCCGTTTGTCGGATTGGGGCAACTGTGCTGTATCTGAAGGCCTGAGTGGTCTGTAGGAATTCATTATGTCCATTACTGAAAACGGATGGGAACATTATATAAACACACTACAAAACTTTTGTCATGATGTAAGTTGAATCAGATGCATGTTCACATTGCTGTCTTTTCTCTTTGCAGAAATCAGAGATGTATTAATTATTCACGGTTGCAAATTCATTACGCTTAGAGAAAGACTAAAACAGTCTGTTTAATAGTTCAGTTCATTTTTTGATGGTCACTTACAAAATTTGTTTGAAAATGTAATAGTAGTAGTTTGGGGGATATTATTAAGAAAGATCAAAATTAGCAGTGGTCCAATACAGATCAGTCATTTAATTACACCTGCTCTTGGATTAGGTGACTGACAATTTTGTACACTTTTGATTAAGATTTCAGAAATTAGAGACTTAATGTTCCACTATAAAAATCAAGATCAGGCCTGTGCTGTTGGGGACAACGAACAGAACTGGGTTTCCCCATGGTTATGCAAACTTAATTTAGGGGATCAATTTATAGGTTTCCCAAATTGATTGCAGTCTTAGTCTAAATTTGCATTTTGCGACTGATTTTGACAAATTTTGTAATCCCATTATCAATGAAGATTGTATTTTAAAGCAATTTTGCTTTATCTTTCACAAAGGCACATTTATGTATATTAGAAAATCGGCAGACCAGGGGAAAATGCAAATGATAGGTTATCTCACAAAATTTTAGAGGACCAATTTTAAGGTTCTGCCAGAAAAGATAACAGCACAGGCCTGAAGATGCACCATTTACTCTTACAAATTGTAACCGAAGACCTGTACAAATAAAGTAAATATTATAAGTATATTGTATAAGTCCATGCAGCTGGTATTTACCTGCTTGATTCTCACCTTTGTTCTGCACACAATGTAACATGGAATGTCTGGAGTTAGGTCTGAGAGGACCATAACCTGAGCAAACTGTCAACAAAACAAAACACATACATTTAGTCACAAGAATAATCTGGAGGAGATAGATACAGAATGGATGCAAATTACTATGTCGAGTCCTTTCCGAGAAAGGCCAGGGATTACTCGAGATCTCTCTCACCTGGAGCACATAACTGCAACATAAGGTATGGAGATGTGATGGTAACATCCACATTACAGTCATTGCCATAATGCTAGTAATTTTTTTTTTTTTAAAAAGCTGGAATTAACTTTAAACCATGGTTTTATGTGACATGTGTGATGTAACCAAACAAAGCCAGATTTTTAATAGGACGGTGCTGTGGGGAACAAAAGACCATATGAGGACTCCCCATGGTTATTGAGCTCACTGTAGGAGGACTGATTTACAGTTTCCTTAATTCCATGTTTATCTATTGTGGCATTTGATGACCGATTTGGAAAATTTTGTCAATCCAGATATCAAGGAGGTTGATAATATAAAAGTAATTTTGCATTGTTTTCCATGACTAAATTTATGTTTAAAATATGAGCAAAACCAATGACAAATTGAAAAGGCAGGGTATCTTAAAAAAGTTTATAGCCGAACACTTTATAGCTGAGGTTAAGCCAGAAAACATCACAGCAGGGGGCAGAACAATAGTCCAGGACCTGCATTGTCAATGGTGATCGCCAGTGGCTTAAAAGGTAGATAACTGTCACCCGTATAACAGGTAGAGCCATCTATGTCATTGATTAACAATACCCTAAATCACCTAAAATTTCGTCCATAATATGGCTACTTTAAAAGTTATTTTAAGGGCCTAGAAATGGTTCCTGGAAGGCAGATTTCAGTTAGAAAACATCAGGATTTGTCAGAAAACATAAACTTGTTTCCCAGGAACTATACCTAGGTCCTTAAAATAACTTTTAAAGTAGCCATATTATCGTCGAAATTATATGTGATTCATTCTATTTAATATTCATACCATGCTATTGTTAGTCAATGAGATGGATTGCATTTCCTGTTATAAGGGTAACATAGTTATCTCCCTTTTTTCCCACTAGCAATCCCCATTGGAGTATTGAAATGTCAACAAAAAAAAAGGCCTTGTCCATACCATTCCATAACCTATTTATTATACACCCACTTGTCCAAGTAATTAAAATTAAAACAGAATATCCGACCATCTGAGATTTATAAGAAATATTTCTTTGATTCACTTCAGTCGCACACTATCATTTAATTACGTTGCGTGAGGCTTACAGAAATAGATGACGTCAATGTTTTTTTTTTTTTTTTTTTTTT
>JAQQZZ010085673.1:0-18506 GCA_030265115.1 Mopalia vespertina
ATTTGTTTGTGCTGTTCTGTATTTTTGTCCGTCGTCATATAAGTGAAATACCCTTGAGTACGACGTTAAACACCAATTAAACAAACAATCTAAGTGTATTGATAGGCTTACAACGGAAATTGTTAATTATATTTTAAGTCAAGTTTGTTTGGAACATTTATGATTTTCTGCTGGGTATATTCCTACATGTGTAGTTGTCTTTGCTGTTTATACATGTACTTATACATTTAAAAGATACAATACAATGTGGCCATACAAACATTTAGAACCGGTGGTGACAGGTTTTTTCCTTGCATTTTATTTATTCTTTTAATATCGATAATATTGTTCTGCTATATATTCTAAAAAACTTATGGCCCTGTGATATAGAGTGATTAATGCCAGTCAGATGTGTATAGAATAATTTTTGTGTCTTTTAGAAAGTGAAAATGAACAGTTTTTTCGTTATTTTGGAGTAACACTTTCTCAGTTTGAACAGACGCTAGTTCAAAAATCAATGCAGGTTGAAACCCGTTCGGGAATCGAACCCACTACCCTCAGAGTTTGTTTGTAAGGTTCTGTCATATATTCTTTGAATGCAGGGAGACCAAATCAATTGTACAGTACTGCCATGACATAGTGCTTTTCATTTCATAAATGAAGTTACATTTTTATTTTTTTATTTTGTAGCCCTCTGACTAAGGGCAGTTTGTTTGAAGTGTAGCAAAACTGTCTTCTCTTAGCACTTGATTAAAATTAACTTTCCAACATTATGGAAACGCTTCACATCTGGGTTGTTCGAGTGTCATTATTGTTGGAATACACCGCCGTCATATATATATACCATTAAGCATGGCATAAAACACCAATCAATCAATAAATCAATCAATCAATTTTTGTAATAACTCGTACATTAATTTTATTATTATGAATTATTAAGTCATCAAAATCGTGTGAGCTCTCTTTGGCTGGAGACTGACCATTAATGAAAGTCACAACCTATATAAAATTATGCAGTTTTTTTGTGTTGCTCAACTGTTCAGTGTTTATGTGAATTATCTTGCCTTGATTGTTGCAAAACAAACTGTTCTTGTTTTAATGGATAAATAAATTGGTTTATATATTATATATGTGTTTTAAGCTAGAAGTTTTATATTAAACCTGTGATAAAACGTTTGTCTATTTAACATTTCAGTGTTTTTTTTATATTTAGGAAGTTATTAGCATAATTCATGGAGTTGAATTGTGATTATTCTCGGTGGAGTCAAGCAAATCTGTCTATCTTCATTTATTCAATATACAAGTTTTCTTTGTCATGCTTTTTTACAATACCAGAAAATTTATTTCTTTTTTAGCACTGGGTTGCTGAAGAGAGCTTCCTAATGCCCTGGGGGTTGGTTTCACGACACTTTGTAAAACGCAGTTGTCATGGTGCCACAATGCCTTTTGCACTGGGCGTTCTATTAACTGCATAGTCACAAATTTGCAAACTTTTTAATGTCAACCTGTCTTGTGACACCTTTCAATCTAAGCTTATACCTGTAGTTATGAATAATATCAAATATCAGGTAGATGTCTTTAGAATTGTGTTTAAGGACATCAAAAAAACAAGTACATTTGTGTAATTAACGTCAATTTTTTAATAGTGGATGTCAACTGTATAATGGCGTCCTTTATCTTACATAACGAGAGAACCTTTATTAAGGTTTCTATATTATCTTCATTTAGATGAATTAACACCCATGTTAGGTATATTTGTATTGGATTAAAATACATAAAACGTGACTGCTGCTTTGTTCATCTTTTTTCCTTACAGCAATGCACAAGGTTGTGAGAGAGCTTCCTGTTGCTCTTATACTCACAAGAGACAAGGAACAGCATCTGTTTGTGATGTCTGTTTTGCAGCCTGTGATAGTCCTATGTCCTGTCTTGTCTTTGTGGAGTCAAGGATGGTTTCCTTCACCCAATGGACTGACACATCGTCATAGGAGTGAAATAGCCTTTAGAACGGCAGTACACCCCAATCAAACAAACAAACAATCTTGACCTCATATAATACATAGATACAGAGGTCAGCAAGGTTATCATCTTTAAACCATATATTGGATTTCAACAAAATGATGCCTTACTATTGCCAGAACAGTCTTGCCCAGTTCCATTCCTCATTTCTTAATAATTGTGATTTCATAACGTTTTTATTATCATCTTTTGAGTAGTCTACTTATTTGTTGGTAAGTACAAATCAAGTCTATGTTTCATGTTTGCTGCTATGAACACGTTTTAACCAGAAATTCTGCAGATACAATTATATAACCATGCACAGTCGGTAGAGTGTTGGGCCTGTAACCCAAAGGTCCCGGGTTCAAATCCTGGTGCAGGCAAGCAAATTTGTATCTTTTCGTTTTATCAAAATATATAATCATGTATTTCATAGGTATTCTCATTTCCTGTGGCCTGTGACCGTAGTTGCACTACAGATCCTGTGATGTACAAGTACAAGTCTACTCTCAATCTCAACACTGCAACCTGAAGCAATGTGTGTACAGGTCCTCGGGATATACTAGTTAGGACTACCGTACCGCTTATCTTTAAGGGGTGGTCTTTACGTAGCCAAACATTGGGCTCCTTTGTTTGCCTTTTTTTTTTTTAGTAACTCTGACCTTCAACTGGTAAACATTTTTTGTGAAAAAGATTTTGTTTGTTGGTTTGCTTTGGGTTTAACGTCATACTCAAGGGTATATCACTTATATGATGACGGATTGTGAGCCTATAGCCATTAGGCCTATTTAACCAGCCTGATTAAAGTCAAAATTCCAGGATTTCTGAGAACTGTTGGTCGTTAACTGAAAATAAAATATTGTTTAATGGGTTTGAGCATCTTGTCCAGCTGTCTCACCCTTGCGACATGTATTAATGTAGAAAATAATAAATTCCATAAGAACTCGGATTTCCATGTAACTTTAGCAAAACTTTTCTTTTATACTTATAAACATATTTATATATGTAGCATTTTGTAAAACCTTAAAGTCTGAAGTCACTTTTTTGTACTGATCATAGTCGAATTGCTGACATGTGTGTAATGATCTGTGACTACTTACACGTAAGCTAGAGGCTTGTTTTTATCTTGTTCCAAAGTCACGATCTGGAAAGTTACATTGCAAACTGCCCACTCTTACCGGAAGTACAACTTAAAGTGTATCAACAAGTCTCATCTTAGGGCATCTTTCATTGTAATTTTAACTGTATCAGATGGAAAAGCTAAGACAACCAAGGATACACATAACAAAAAAACCCAGTAATCTTCCAAATGAAGTCCAAACTTAACGTTATAATGTAGTTGACAATTCCTGATTTTTCTTTTTCTGACAAAAATATCTATTTTCAACCAGGGTTTTATGATGTCTATGTAAAGCTTAAAAACTGTTCAAAACTAAAATTTCATTTTTGAAATGCCTTGTAATAATTTTTGCCATAATGTTCAGATTGGATAAAAGTGAAATAATCGTGAGTACAGTGTAATAAGTCAGAAATAACTAGGCCCTATGCTACAACTTATGTGAAACAAAACAGCCACGGCCATCCTGTACCTTTTTAGTACAATTAACCCAACAAAAATTCCAAACTCAACAATGCCGTCGATTATTTTCGTTTCTACAATATAAACTTTATTTGAACTTTCATAAGTTTTGTTGTATACATATTTACACAAATAAGCAACACCATGCCAAAAACAACTGCTAACAACAAATAAATCGTATCAATGAAACTTGTCATTCAGTTTCCAACAACATGGATGACTTCAGAACAATTTATATTTAATATTGCCATACAGGGACACCCTTTTAAAGACATGCAAGCATATTTTAAATGACACCAAATGACCATGGGAGTCATTTTTTAAAATAATGTTTTGGTAGACTTGCACACAAATTTTGCATTTTTGCAAGGGATGGTGATATATTTTCACTGTCAAATCTCCATTTTGGAATCTGACTGTTTTCACAATTTTCTACACTTTTTTGTACCCTGTGTTTGGCACACCAAAATTTACTTCAAGAAGTATACACTTTTTGTTCAAAGGATCCAAAATACAATAGTAT
Source organism: Mopalia vespertina (assembly GCA_030265115.1). Taxonomy (NCBI): domain Eukaryota; kingdom Metazoa; phylum Mollusca; class Polyplacophora; order Chitonida; family Mopaliidae; genus Mopalia; species Mopalia vespertina. The sequence goes on from JAQQZZ010085673.1 coordinate 4,080, forward strand.
GATAAAACATTGTAAAAGGAATATTTTTTTGTACAAATTAACTTTTTAACTTCATAGATTTTTGTATTCTAAAACATTGCACCAAAATTCTAAAATCTGTCCAAAATGACTTTATTTTCATTTTTAAGGTCCAAGATATTTTATGCTGCAAGATTTGTAGTTCTTTTTTATTCAAGATGACTAATCCAAGATTCATGTGATTAATCCAACATTCATTTGATTAATCCAAGATTCACGTGATTAACCAAAGAGTCACTTGCCTATTCCATCTTCCAGGATTACGCGGTCTCACAAATTAATAATTTTATTTATGCCCAAGTACATGACGTTAAAATCATCAGCTGTCTCCAAGAAGGTGGTCATGAGAATCTTACATACCGTATTTCACGCATAAGTTCATCCGAATGGATCACAAAGTGTATCCCATAATTCTACGCTTGCTGGTGAGTATTTGAAATATTAAGAGACAAAGAATCAATCATGTAAAACAATCTCTGATCTAAGTATGTGTCATAAAACATTCTTGTATCAAATATTAGTGTAAATCTTGGATCAAACATAAAAAGTTATTTTGGACAGAATTAAGAAGTAATTGAACAAGATTGTTTTTCTTCTTAATACTTTACAGAAAAAACAGTGTACTTCTTCTGGTAAATTTTTTAAGTCTTCAATTTTTTTCACTTTGGTGTGCCATATCTCTGGTATAATTTTTAATAACAGTTCCTACATTATACTCAAGTTCCACTTTTTTAATTTCAAACACACTTAAAAACTTGACCTATCACATGCTTCATTCTCTGTAGCAAATGTTATGTGTATATATCATAAATAATTTGTGATATGAACTATAGAATTATGCATACAAAAGATCGGAAGGAAAACAAATACTACAATGTTTTTCTGACAAAAATAACACTTAAAACCTCAGTGAATATATTGAACTTATTTACAGGACAATGCAACATTAAAATCAGTGAAAGGCATCAAGCCTACAGGAATGTTTGGTCTAGCCAACGGTTGTATTTGGATTTAAATATTGAAATATGAGAACTGTTTACATAAAAAGGTGGCAAAAATGTGAGGTAGAATGAGGGAACTTAATTGAGAAGTTAAAATTGATCATCAAGTTTAAATTAAAATATGCCACAACTCAGAAAGTTTCAACAAATTAACATGCAGCCTGTGACAAAAATAACTAAGTTTCCAATTTAAAATAAATACAATTAATGCCTGCTGTATTCCAAGAAACCAGCAGTCAATGATCTACTGCAGTGAAAACAGTTTTGTATTCATAGAGCTACTGTATTTCTAGTTTCCAGATATTGTATGCTTTTCTTTGTAATGACTATCATTCACTTTTGAAAGCATAGGACTACTGTCAGATTACAGGTCTTCAGGTGTGTTCAAAGCACAATATACTAAGCAATAAGATTCTTTGTTTGTTTGGGGTTTAATGCCATACTTAAGGTAATTTTACACATATGATGGCATGTCAGCACAAAGGCGTGAAGGAAACCACCCATGACAACACTGGCAACAAAGGCAAGACAGGACAGGACAAAAACAGGGGAATCAGATTGGCTTCATGTTGCCCCTAAGCTCAGAGGGCAACAGGAAGCTTCCTCCCAACCCTTGGCTGAGCAATAAAACAAAGTGTGAAAATTTACAGTGCAACGTATAACAAATCATGGTTGTGTTACCGACTGGATACTACATTTGTTAGATTGATTGGTGTTCAAAGGTATTTCACTTATATCGTCATATGAGGGGACAGTACTTCAACAGTAAACAGCTAAAATAGCATAATCATACATGTGAATTGCTTGATGTGTTTGAGTTTCAATGTTACTGCAGTGCGAAGTAAAAATAATACAACTGTACTCGATCGATATTGCCCTCAGCCAAAGGGCTATCGAACCAAACGTGATCCGCTCCCCCAATGGTGTCTGGTTTTGAACTACATGTACATGCACCCAAGCTCTAAAGTGAACTAACAATCACTAAATAAACTGCCATCAAAGGTTTGTATCAACTCAAAGTGCACCAAATTACAGAAGTAGCTTAATTCTGAATATGATAAATTCATTTTGACTCAATATTTCAGCATTTATTATGCCAACTTCAGGATCATCGGACGATGGCATAATAAATGCTGAAATATTCAGTCAAAATGAAGGTAGTGTTTTTTGGAATTACCCTAAATCACTTCAAATTTCGTCCATGACAAATCCTTACTTTTTTGCTTGTTGTAACAATATAAAGCATGTTATTGAACAAATTTATGTTTTCTGACAAATGTTGATGCTTTCTAACTGAAAACTTCATCTTCTGCCTCTCGGACACAACTTCCAAAATAGTAATTTTATGGACGAATTTGAGGTGATTAAGGGTTACACTACTTGCGTATTAAGTTTAACTCTTCAGTGGAAATAATGGTTTCTCAAAATACACCAAGGTAATCGTGCTGAATGAAAATAACAGTATGTATAACATCCATATACAGGATACATGTAAGAGAAAACACCATTCCTCCAACTGGAAGTTAACAAATAACTTTAATTTTCTGTAACTTGACGAGTGGAACATTTATATATCAATAAAGTAAGTAAGATGAGGAACAAAACTCAACTCAAACGGTCATTTTTTAATTACTTGGTGTGTGAAAAAAACTCAATTACATACTGTCAATAACAGTAAACCAATAATTAACTAACAATAATCAACCTGGCAGATATCCCCAGGGACGTGTTCATCAGGTGTTCATGAAACAGCTTAACAATTAGTGTAACAGGGGAGTTGCTAGACCAGACATGCCTACCCTAGAAAAGTATGTGTAAACAATTTATTTTTTGTATTTTGGTGTTACAGCAATCCACAGAATATTAATTTATGTGTGTATTTTGATGGCCTTTTGGTATATTCGCCATAACCAGACAGAGTTGCTGTCAAAGTTTTACTTAGAAAAAAAGAAAAGTACTTTACAGTATTTTTCTTTTACATGAACTTGTACCAGGCTAATTTGTAAAGGAAACCACCTTCGTATAGGCAAAGGGCAGGTGGTTAAATGCTAGGATTTATAAAGTGGATAATATCAAAGAAATAATCTGTCCATTAGGTTTTCTGGACAAACTGTAATTATTAAACATAGAATTGTTCATTTGACAATCATAAATAGCACAGACTTGAAATAATTCAACTCAAATACTTCACATTTATTTAAAAAATCATATACACATGTAGTTATTGAACTTTACGCAGATGCATAGAGAAAACATATTTTTTTAATACATATATATATATATATATTAATTTATTTATTTCAACAGATTTAAAACATTGGTAAACTTTGATAGAACAAAAAATTTGAAAATGAGTTAGGCAATTTTGTTTAGCAAAATTGTGAAACCTTTCCAATTCATACATGTATAAACAGCTTAGTGCGAAGTTCATTTGGGTTGTTTTTTCAGCTTTCTGCTTAATTGTTGTTTTTTGTTGTATTTCCCCTTAATAAGAACTGTGCATTGTCATCAATCACAATTAATGCTGTGAAAAACTCGATGAATATATCATTGATTAGAAGGATCAGTACCATGCCAAAGGCTCATTTTGAAAAAAACAAACTCATGCTTGAAATCCTGGTAAAATCACCATTTAGCATGTAGTTAAAGAAGAGTTTCATTTTCCTATAGGAAAAGTCATGGTTGAACGGTTCCGTTATCATAAATATTAATTGTCCCTACTTTCTATATGCAAGCCTTACAAGATGTAATATAAAATGTAAAACCATGCCTTAAAACCTATGTAAATATTTAGCCGTTGAACTTCATAGGTTAAATAGATTTCAGTTCTTAAGCTTGAATATTGTAAAACAACGCAATGATGGCCATATTTTTGTGAGGAGTTTGGTGGAATACGCAAAACTACCCACCATTGCAAGAGAAAGCTATTTTCCAGGTTTGAAATCAATTGGTGAATTTATTTTCAAGTTATTTATGGCAGAATACATTGTGACATGAAATTTTTCATTGCAAGAGGAGTAGGCTATTTTTCAAGTATGAAGCAATTAGGTGAATTGGTTTTCAAATTATTGTGTTCACAACAAAAACACAGGTGAATATTAACTGTCAAAGTACATATTGGTCGCCACATTGATTTGCGAATTTGGTAAAAGAGGAGAAATTATATTCCAAGTCAGTGAGTGAATTCCAGATATTGTGTTGCCTACAGTACACATAAGACATTAAGATTTTAAAATAACACATCGGCGGTTGATTGGCTTATTATCCCTAATAGCATGTGGTTTGATTTAAAATTGGATATTTGTTCACAAATACGCAGGTAAATATTGTCAAATTGCACAATGGCATACATGTTGTTTTGTGGAATATGGGGCAATGCAATCCCATCCATTGTATAAACTTGGAGAAGCTACATAAAGTTTGAAGTTAATCTGTGAATTACTTTTAACGTTCTCGTGTTCACAACATTCTTCTGATGGAAGGCCATATGAAATGACAGACAATGGCATTTTCATGTCACCAGGCAACTAATCAATGATTCAACGATCAATGATACAAAAATTGACGTTTCATCAAAATTCATTTTTTAATCCAAGGTTTTACTTAAAAGTAGGGTTACAAACATATCATTACATTTTCTGCTGACAAACCCAATAAACTTGTGCAAAGTTTTAAAATATTCAACATTAGACACGCAAGTATTGTAAAATCTTTCGATAATCAGAAATATTATTTTTTTTAATGAAGAGAACTAAAAAAGGACACTTAACACTTTCTCTATATAAAATTAATTTATACACAAGGCTCCTTTGTTTGATTGGGGTTTTACGCCATTCTTGAGTTGATATAACTCATTTTTCAACCACAAATTGCCCTTGGTTTGCCCCTTTAGTCCGGCATTTCCACGAAATGTCCACCAAAACATAAACAATCTTACTTCATATTCGTTCAAACTTTTTGGAACCCATATCACATGTTAATACATCTTGTATATTTTTGTAACCATTGTGCTGGTTAAATCATCAAAACAGGTGAACATTATTTATCGTAATACACAACCACGTTTCTTCAGGAGATCTAGTCAATAACTATAGGCAAGACATAATAAAACGAAACATTAAATTGTCCATGTTGTATTTCCCGAACCATAGAGCACCTACATTCACCACCAATAATTAAGATATTTAAGGTGTCTGCAAACAATTTAATCCCAAATCGTCGGCGAAAAAACATCACAAATCAATCAACAGAAATATTTAAACATATTTTTTTAACGTGTGTAGTAAAAACAAAATCACTAATTTAGAAGCCACAGTTTATTATATCGGACTTATTTTTTCAGCTTGGGGATGTCATGTATGAAAATCGTAGCATTGGCTGCATTTGAAGGTTAAATTGTGTTACAAAAGTCTGACACTCCCCCGGGTACCGCCCCCCTGTGAAGGATATTCCGATAAGAATCGTGGGTGTAAGTCTTTCAGATGATAGTCCTACTGAACTGTTTGTCTTCTTGCCTCCACGACTCGAGTATATATGTAAACAGGACTCTAGTAGTTTCACTAGATTTAACTAGCTTTCACTAGCTTTAGCTTTTTCATCTACCTCTGAAGATGAACGTAGTCACGTTCGAAAGCTAAGGAATTAAAAATGTATAAACTAGCAGTCGCTATCTTGTTTGTTTTAACTCTAGTAGTGTTACAAGCGTTCATGATTCAAGCGCACCCTCTTTATTACATATGACACGGCATTTGTAATAACATATAACTTAATCAGAAAAATGTAGCACACAAGCATTCGCACAGGAAGCATGCAATCTTAAAAGAAAATAGCAGAATTTGCAATAACATTAGTCTAATTTTTACCAATTTCCATTGTAATTAAAGATTTGTGGTTTTTTAAGAAAGCATAATATCAAAAATAAAATGTTAAAGAATTCTACATTACTTTTAGATGATACATGTAATTACATAAGTTCAAGGTCACATATCCTTAACAAAAAATTGCACAACAGTTATGAGATAAAAACTGAATAGTGGTAAATAAATACATACATATATGAAGAAGTTGTGCATGGCAATGAATTTAAAATAAATGAACCACATAAGAAATTGGCTTGAAATGTCGTTATTGTAAGAGTAACCCAGTATAAGCTCCTCTATATATTATGATCACCCTTATCAGCACACACAAATGTACATGTTAAACCATGTCAAGTGGGGTTTGCCAATGGCTACAAAGGGAGACAAATATGTTACTCATATAACTGGCAGTGCCATCTATCTCATTGACTAACAATAGCATGATATGAATATTCACATATGTGGTATTGTTTTTCAATGGTATAGGTGGCACTGCCAGTTATATGAGTAACATATTTATCTCCCTTTTTAACTACTGACCAACCCCATTACATACATGTAAGTATTTACAAAGGTTTCTTCTTAAACTTTTAAGAATGAACAGAGGCCATTGTGAATGTGTTTTGAATGCTTGTGTTCGAACAAAGTGTAGTTATCACATCAGTTCCTGGTTTTGAATCTCGCAGCACATACTGTACGCTCGTTTGACTAGACGACTCTTGGGGGAATGTGCCCGATGTTTTAACAGCACAACAGCTGACTGTTGTAGATGTTAAAACAGACTCCTCTGTCTTACACACACTATTTGGCAAAGCCAGATTTATTAAGTCAGTCATGTCAGTTGCTGAGTAATCTCCCTTTACACAATGCTCAGCATCCTTATCGTCACTGGAACACCTTTCCTGCGACAAGTTTGACTGAATATCTTGACCGTCGCTCTGAGAAGTCATGTTTGCTTGAGTTTTAGATTGACATTTTTGATAAGGTTTAATGTCTCTTTTACCAAACATGTTTAATTTTTTCTGAGGGCTTGGTGAATTACTTAATGACTGTGGCAACAGGGCATCACTTTCTTCTGAAAATTCGTACACATCAAATGCTTGCAGGGGTTTTTCTTTCTTGTTATTTTTTGGCGATTTCTTTACACGCTCCTTAGATTCTGTAATTTTTGGACTGGCTGGCACAGTAAAAACCTCATCAGTCGGAGAAGTGGTAACAATGTTTGATATTTCATCACTAAGATCTTCTTTCTCTCCCTCACTTTTCATTTCAACCATTGTTTTGTCCAACATATCTGTCTCCGATTCACTGGGTGAAAATTGACCTGCAACACGAAAGGATTTGATTTGATTGATTGGTGTTTGACATGAGCAGGGGATATTTCATTTACATGATGAGAGTGTAGTCAAATACAGGCCTTACATTTTCAACTTCTGGCATGAACGAAATACCAATCGCGTACATTTTAACCAATATAATCTATGGTTCCGTTACGCTAAGACTCTGTTGTGCTACCCATTGTTCACGTAATGGGCTATGAGCAATTTGTGCAAACGTGACCGTTTGTATGAACATCACACTATTTGCTACTTACTGTTGCTTCCTACTTACTGCCTAGCTTAGCTTCATACTGAAGTAGGTCAGTGCTATTTGACGCTCCTACTGTAGCTCAACGATCAGAAGACTGTAGAGAAATATGTGGTCAGCTTGCAGATTGCTTGTCTAACATAAACTTGACAGGAAAAAGTATGGAATATGGGAATCTTATTGCCTGGGAAATTCTTTTCAACGCCATTCGTTCGTGACAAACAGTTGAAAAAATAAAGATTGTACTTGCAAAACGTGCAGGCCAATTTAGAATGGCACTACCATGGGACTACAGACGTTTGCCTGATTGATTAGTGTTTTACGCCGTGATTAAGGGCATTTCACTTATATCATGGCGATGTATTCTAACAATAATTGACACTAGCACAACCAAGATGTGAAGCGTTTCCATAAGTTAATTTTCCTCCAGTGCTAAGTAAAGACAGCATTGCTACTCTTCAAACAAACTGCCCTTCGTGAGAGAGCTGTTTGATTGGGGTATAACGTTGTACTCAAGGGTATTTCACTTATATGAAAACGGATTGTCCACTTCACACCGTTTCTTGCCAAATTACAGTGGAAACCTCGTTAAAAACCACCCAGACAATTGCCGGAGCCACATCCTGTGACTCACTCATATACCTGAAGGTCGACAGACGAACTCGATCCCCTGAACAGTAAATTGGAGAAGGATTAGTAAACGCACATGCTAACCACTAAGCCACGGTCGTCTAAGAGAGATTTGTTTGTTTGTTTGATTGGGGTTTAACGTCATATTCAAGGGTATTTCACTTATATGCCATAGATTATCCACTTCACACTGTTCCTTGTCTAATTACCGTGGAAAACTGAGAGGAAACCTTGTAAAAACCAGCCCAGCGATTGCCGGAGCCACATTATGTGACTCACTCAAATACCTGAGGGTCGACAGGCGGACTTGATCCTGTGAACGGTAAATCAAATGTGGATAAGTATAAAGCGCAAACGCTACCACTAAGCCACGACCACAGGCGCCTAAAGAGAGAGGGCAGAGTGAAAGCCTGGAGCTAAGAGGGTACAACAGACTTTCTTTGTTTCAATGGTGCAAACTCATTGTAGTTGTAAACTCGTATCATGTTACTTTGAAGTACTTTGTCACTTTGGTTGGAATACAATGTTGTCAGTAAATCTTAGTCCAGTCGGATACATTGACGACTGGTGTAAATCTGCCTGTGGACAGATTTTATCCCATGCGAACAATTGCCTTTCGCATGAAAACGAAACTGCATAACCTTCGTGTAACCTGAACGAGTGTTCCTGCGAAAATGTAAGGCCTACAATACAGTAAAAAGCCACAATAGCACAGCTATAAAATGGGAAGTTTTCTGCTATGTTCGGAAATAAATGTTCATTCAGTGTTAAATGAAGGCATCACATGCTCACTTATAACAGTCTTTGTAACCTTTTGGTCATCTTAAGAAAGGTAAGTGTGAATAATCACTAAAGAATAATAATGTCAGTTAAAAAAAAAAAAATTACCTGTAATCAAATTTACATTAACCAGCCTACATGTATTTATCAGACTGACTATATCAGGTGACATACCTGTTAGTTCTTCAGGAGAGCGCACTTCTATAAGATGTGTGATGCTGTGTTTCCGAGCCTTTCTTTTCTGGCTGCCCGTGACAGCACCAGAGGAGGGCTGGAGGTGAACATGTGGAGGCCTGGACAGAGTCAACAGCTCTTCACCTAAACATAAGAGAAACAACTGTGTCATCATTCATTGATTGTTTTGTACTCAAGGGTATTTCACTTATATGGGTTGTCCATTTATGCTGTGCCTTTTTTCTTAAATAGTGTTAAACATAGAGGAAACCTCCTAAAAACCACCCTGATGCTTGCCAGAGCCACCTCGTGTGACTCACTCATATATCCGAGGACTTAACTTGTGAGAGTTACACTGAGGTAGGATCTGACATGCAACCACAGAACTGAATGTTAAATACGATGGAAAACCAAGGGGCAAACTTGTAATAGCCAACCCCACGCTTACCAGAGTCTCCTCCTGTAACTCACTGATTCACTGGAGATCGACATGGGGACTCAATCAAAGAGGGACCAGTAGTCCGACAGGTAACCAGTCACTTTGTCAAAACACTAACTCGTTAAAACTCGACTCGTCAAATATATACGTGGAGTGGTCAAGCTCCTTATGATATATTTGACGAGATGGTTATCATATTTGATGACTTTGCATAAGGATCCTTAAAACTCGAGTTTGACGTCTTGACGTATATATTTGACGAGTCCGTTTTTAACAAGTTGGTTTTTTGATGAAGTGACTGTGATTCGTCCAACATACTTACCACTCAATTATGGATGGCCACGGGCATGCAGTACATCGAATGATTGTTTGGGATTGTATGTCGTACTCAAGGTTAATTCACTTATAAGACGACGGATTGCCCACTTCTCACTTTGTCTTAATTAAATATGATGAAAAACTGTTAGGAAACCTAACAAAAACCAACCCTGTGAGTAAATTATGCCCAATAAATCCTTTAGCTGTCTAACTGATAAATGTGTCACATGTCTCCCAAACACAATTTTTAAGTCCTTAAAATAACTTTCTAAGTTATAATTTTGTGGAGGAAATATTAGGTGATTTAGTCCCGAATGTCTGATAATATGTGGTCATGTCATTGATATTGGCCTCTTACTGTCCCTTATAACTTGTAATTGACACATGTTTTACATAGCCCCATGCCGAAGATAAACTGTGAGTTTGTTTGTTTGATTAGGGTTTTATGTCGTACTCAAGGGTATTTCACTTATATGACAAAGTGCCAGCCAAACGGATGAAGGAAACCACCCTTGCCACCACTGGCAACAAAGACAAGACGGGACAAATATAGGACAATAACAGGAAGCAATGCAGACACCACAAACAGATCGGCTTCCTATCCCCCTTTAGCTCTGAGAGCACTAAGGCAACATGAAGCTCCCTCCAACCACCGGCGCTAAACTGTGAGACAGACCTGATGAGTATTACAGGGTCGAGAGATGGAACACAGTGAAGCACATCAAAACAAAATAAAAAGAACAAATTTGAACCAATGAGGACTCAAGATGCTGTGATTTTCACCCTCTATCATGTAACATACCTGATCCTTTATCGGGAGATTTCTCGCAAGGCATCTTTGACGAGCTAGAATTTGACCGACGCTTTTTACGATTAAGAGAATCCATCGAACAAACAGGAAGTGATGCGATGTGAGCCTCCAAGTCAAAGTCCCTGCAACAGCAAAATAATAAAACCTTCAAGAGACTTTAACTATGATGAACAAAAACACAACTAATTTGAAATTGTGTGACAAGAGTATCTGCACTTTTTTTTCTCTGGTTCACCTTACTTGGTATCATCCAACATGTTACGGTTGCTCAAGAATTGTTTGTTCGTTTAATTCGGGTTTTACATCGTTCTTAAGGTTATTTTACTCATTTGAAGGCATGCCAGCCCAATGGGTGAAGGAAACCACCCTTAACTTCATTGGCAACAAAAAAGGACAACTACAGGAAGCAATACAAAGACATCACAATCAGATCTGCCTCCTGCTTCTCATAGCTTGGAGAGCACCAGAAACCTCCCATAGCTTACAGAAAAATTAACATTCATAAATGGGCAATAACTGTTCTTATTATCGCCCAAATAGGGCACACAATCTCCTAACAATGCAATGTTTTTCCTTTCTCCAGTTATAGTGTTAAGGGTAAAAAACATGGATGGAAAACATAACAACCTCTAGGCTGAATATTGGCCGAGGAGTGAAAAGTGTTGTTTGTTGGTTTGATTGGTGTTTAACATCGTACTCAAGGGTATTTCACTTAAGCCCGCCGCACACGAGCGATTCCCCGTCGGCGACTAAAAATCTCAAGGAAATGGCTCCGTGCGGCAGGCTTGCGATGTGACTAGACACTGTCGGCGAATAGTCGCAAGGGATCAAACATGTTTGATATCTTGCAACTCGTTGCCGACAACTAATCTCCTCGTGTGCGGCAAACATGCGACAGAAAATCGCAGCCATAAGTTGTACATCCAGTCAGTAACCGTGATAAAGTCACATGATTAACATTTAAAAATTATTGACGCATGTATAATAAACTAGCTCTGTGGCCCGTGCTTATAATGTTCAAAATCAAAGCTGAAATTTCTATAAAATTTTCGATAAAAGTCTTTATAAAAAAAGTTATGCCAAGTGTTAGTCATGTGGTATAAATGTCAGCTGACTTTAGAAGAATCGCCGACTCAGAATCGCTCCGTGTGAGGCAAAAGCTGTCGCCGACGGAAAATCTCTTGCAATAAGTCGCCGACGGAGAATCGCTCGTGTGCGGCAGGCTTAAGATGAAGACAGATTGTCCACTTCACACTGTTCCTTGCCTCATTATGATGGAAAACCAGGAGGAAACCTTGTAAAAACCACCCCTCAGATTTCCAGAGCAACATCATGTGACTCACTCATTAAAAAGTGTTGTAGAGGTCGAATAATTAACATTAGAGGTGAACTGTACCCTGATTTGTAGCGTGGTAGTTCAGCTTCCTTTGATTTGGAGTCTGCATTCATCATATCCACCTCAGTAACAGATTTATTGTTAGTCTCTGATTTGCTATCATCATCCATCTCATGTCGCCATTCCTCATCACTGGGACTAAACATAATAAAATGTCATATTCAGATGAACACATTGAAAGCAGTAGTTACGATAGTTAAGAATTTAAACAAAAATTTCAATTTTATTATGCAAGCATGCATATACATGTATACTAAATGCCTATTAATCTCAAGCATAAAGGTAAGTGTTGATATATACATTAAGAGTAAACTACAAATTGACCAATTCAACACAATAAAATAAAGCAGAAACACAAAACCTAGTTAAGAAAATGAATGAAAATTTGCTACTGTTTCGTTATGTCTAAATTTTATAGATTGCTTTATTTGTAAAGTATATATTATCTCCACCAACCTGTCATCAATACTAGAAACACTTTCAGTTCTCATGGCTGCTAAACGTTCTTTAGACGGCTGTATGATGCCTTCATTGATCAGTTCTAGGTAACGCTGACCTCTGTTACGACGTTTTGATTTGCGTGTTGCATGGCAACTGTTTTCAGACTTCTCAGCGTCAGTTGATTGACATTCTCCCGAAGACTTGCAGAACGGGGAGCTCCTATCAGCTACAGGGACATGGTGACTCACGGACATTGTTGCTGGTCTATTAGGCGAGGGAGCGGATACTGGGCTGGTAGAGCTTGGTCTGCCTGTACTGCCCCTAGAGATAGTACTAGTGGCCAGGCTCTCTGTATATGGTCTTTTCTTCGGCAGTCGCATTTTGGCCTCGAAAGACTTGTCGTTGTGGGTTGGTTCTGTCTTAACCGGCACGGACTGCCCTTCTTCTGGTTTACGGGGAGAACTCTTCATCTCACTCTTAACACCGGTAACTGATTTACCAGGGCTGGTGTAGGAACCAGTCTGTAGAAGCTGCGTCATTAGTGAGTTCTTTTGTGATGTTTTTGCACTTTTTTCAGGAAGAATGTTTGAATCTTTATTTTGACCTAAGATCTGACTGGCACAGGCATCGATTATAATCTGGGTCATGCAGTCCTCAAAATTCTGGGCAACATTCAATTTCTGGAGTTTCTCTTTAATGATGGCCTTGACCTGTACAGGGTCACAACGACTACCAAATGTCTCCTCAACATTCATCATTTTCACTGGTTTGGAACCCTTGTCTTTGGTAAATAAACTGTCAATGATATGATCTACGACCACCTTACTGCAGCTCATCACCTGATCATCCTCAGTTTTACTCCCCGCTGTTACCCTCTCATTGTTATTATCTACCGGAAGCTGTTTTGGGGTGTCTTGTTTCTCAACTATGAGATTGTACAGGAGCTGGTTCGTGGTTCGCGGTGATGACTGACACGCAAAACAGTCAGCTGTCACGGCAGAACTCTTACTGCAATCTGATTTAACTCCCAGCGAGCCCTTGGAATCCATTTTTTGGTTGACAAATTTGCCCGTTAGGTTATCACATTCATGTTCGGTCTGGTGGGGGCGGGGCACTTTCAGCTGTTCGCAAAGGGTGGGGTCACCCAATTTTTTTGATTTTTTGAATGACACGGAGTTCTGTTCAGTTGCCTCCCAACCAGGCACACTTGATCTACCCATCTTGGACTCCTGACCAGAGCAATCCTCCAGTTGGGTGCTGCACATCTGCACAAATACAGGAATTTTTCAAAATCATTAGGTTTATTTGATGGAATTTTTAAATAATGAGACGTCGGGCTCTAATGCACTGATAACAACGTACAAGACTCCTTTGTTTGATTGTGGTTTAATGTTGTACTTAAGTTATTTCACTAACATTACAGTGTGCCAGCCCCATTAAATATCAAATAACACAAACAAATCAGCATCATGATGCCCTTTAGCTTCGAGAGGACTAGGGCAACAGGAAGCTCCATCCCAATCCTCCACCTCGGAAGTTGGAAGTTTGTTTGTTTGATTGGGGTTTTACGTCATACTCAAAGGTATTTCACTTATATGACCATGTGCTAGCCCAACGGATGAAGGAAACCACCCTCGACACACTGGCAACAAACTAAGACAAGACGGGACAAATACAGGACAAAAACAGTATGCAATACAGACACCACAAACAGAGTGGCTTCCTGTTCCCCATTTAGCTCTGAGAGCACCAGGGCAACATGAAGCTCCCTCCAACCACCCGCTAGAAGTTGGAAGTAGCAAGAACACTTCTGTCTTAATAAATTAACATGCATGAAAGGCAACACCATTCCACCATAAATTTCTCAAATAATCAGGTAAATCACTGATTCAAGAAGTACCCTAAATCACCTCCAATTTCGTCCATAATATGGCAACTTTAAAAGTTATTTTAAAGACTTAGAAATGGTTCCT
>JAQQZZ010085684.1:0-18505 GCA_030265115.1 Mopalia vespertina
TTATATGTGACACATATCCCGGACAGTATAGCAATGTTATATGTGACACATATCCCTGACAGTATAGCAATGTTATATGTGACACATATCCCGGACAGTATAGCAATGTTATATGTGACACATATCCCTGACAGTATAGCAATGTTATACGTGACACATATCCCTGACAGTATAGCAATGTTTAATTGTTTGTTGCCGGTTAGAAAGATGATGTTTTTCTTATTTCAACCAATCTGCTGGCCCGCTTTTTATTTGTGAAATAACATCAAAGTAAAGCGTTGAACCCGTTCCAATGAAACAAATCGTAACCTCATTATAACAGAGAGGAGACAACACGATTTTATTTAGCGAGGCGTTGCATGTTAGGTTTTTCAGTGATGGACTGGTGCACTGCCTATAGGTGAAACAAACTTAAGGTACAACGTCAAACCGCAATCAGATAAACAAACAATAAAATGCTGTTTTCTCCAATTAACAAGGAGGAAACGTGGAACCGGTTTGTATAAAGCAACCGGTTGGTTGCTGGATGTTTCGGTTACTGTATACTTGTCTCCTTGAACACAGTGCTCCACTTTTCGAATGACTCGTGTTCGGGATGACATAACCGCTTGTTCGATCTTAACATGGAGCATGTTTTTATTTTTATTTTTGAAACCATATCAGAACAAAAAAACTACCATTGACCTATTATTTCAACCAATGAGATTGCGGGGAATAGTTCAGGGTGCACGTAACAGTAACACTCTCGTACCCAAATATTTGAATTCCATTAACACACCAATTCCTTTATCAGCGAAACTTCTGCTAACACATAATCGAAACAAAAATTGAAGGAAGTATTAATGGAAATATTAACGAGTATAGATAAAACGTCGGGGCTAGATTCAAGGCTTTGTTAGTTGTATTGACAAACAAAGGCGGATGTGGTAATTCAATAGAATCCAGGATGGTCGTGTTTTCTCCTGTTGGTTTTTTCGTGCGGTGTCATTCATCGAGAATAATCTATTGAGAAGAATCTATTGTTCTCTCACACAGGTAATTTCAAATAAAAAATTGTCTTAGCCTTGAGCCCTAGTCACAATGATTATTATGACCGCGGTATTAGATCGATGTTCCTTAAATGAGATTAATTAAATGAAGAAAGGTTTGCGTATGTTAGGCCGTTCGATGCTGACAACCAAGACAGTTGATTGTACGGCTGTGTTTCACTTGAGCCAAAGCCTTCGGGAAAATGCGTCAATTTGTATGGCGTATAATTAGACTTGTCGATATACACTGATCAAAGCCGCGATGCGCCAAATTAATTTCGATTGTTACACCGCTGGGAGAGGTGTGTGATTCTGGCTAACATCAAGAGAGCTTATTAAACCATATCCTCTCAACGCAATGGCTGTATCAATAACATCTGTCAATGTGGAAACAGCCAGACAATTCGCTGTATTCTGTGAGCACGACTTACTGATGAGAGACAGAGATAATTTATATGATAGTTGTAAAAACAATACGTTAGATACATTCGACAATTGACAAATATCCCTATCATCCGACGAACAAGATTTAATTTGCCATAAGTTAAGATATAACAATTATTAATTTGATTTGTTTTTTCGAGAAACGGTCCAATCTGCAATTTTCTCATTGGTATATGTGTTGGGACTATTTTATTCTGTGTACATCTAAACTCATTATTTCTTGTTTTAAATAGGCCCATTGTCAAGGGGATCATTAGTATATGTTATTTATTGGTAGAGTATCGATGAAACAAACAGTAGGGTATACACTCGTATAACAGACAGACACAAAGAAAGAACACTTGGCATCTATAATTGTAATGAAGAGAAAGAAACTTTAGATATTTTGTACGGGATTCGAACTCGGTATATATATATGTGTATAGTTTTTAATGTATACATGAATACATTGGGGGGAGGGGAGGGAGGGGAGTGTTTCAGTAAAAAAAAGTAGTGCTTCGAAAATAGCTTTATACGAAAGTTATTATGTCCACGACTCATAAATAGATGGATCTTGATATTGTGTTTATATCTGGAAAAGTTCTAACTTTTCTAATCCTAAAGTTCTAATCCTTCAGATCACCTGTCCAAAACGGGTCTGCCTGTAGGCCCTTGATATGTTACATTTGTGACTAATTATTCTAACAAAAAAGATGATATCATATCTTAGTAAGGCTTTTGAAATCTATTTAACTGAGAGAATCCGCAGACGCGCGACTTAAAGTCTGCTGGATAGTAATTAATAATCATACATTTTGTAATAAAGAATATATTTTGCGGTTTATGTCTTAAATAAATTTAAAAAAAACCTGCTGAGCTAGTCCACGTAGGCATCTACTTATACAATAAACATATATCTTAAAACAATATAGATATGTCTTGTTAGTTTTTTTCCCCTTTTATTAAATATTTTTCTCCTCAAATAGAATTGAGCAGACCTAATTATTGTGTATGCACAGTGGAAGTTTATAATTGAAAATAATTTTTACTGTTTTCTATAAGTAAAGTTTAGAAATCTAGGTAAATAGTAACGGATTGAATAATTCATTGGATGTCGGTTTTGAGTTGTTAATCCGAATAGAACAGACGATGTGAACACGTTATAATTATAATATCGCTGTCATAGCCCCACTCCAAATGATTGCATGTTTTTTTTATGCGCTCTTAGGTATGTAACATACCTGATCTATGCTTAGCAAATCAACACTTCACATTTGTCCTATCTTAAATAGTTAGATTTCATGAGGAAATGTATTTATTTGACTAGGATTTAACGCCATACTCAAGGTTATTTTACTTTAATATATGGGGACGTATTGTCCATTTCAAATTGTTTCTTGCATAAACATGGTGGGAAATCGAGATGGTACCTCATAAAAACCACCTCAGCGATTGCCGGAGCCACATCATGTGTCACCCATATACGCGATGGTCGATAGATGGGCTCGAACCCGTGGACGGTACACCGATGTAGGATAAGTAGGGCAGACACTCGAACAAATCGACCGCAGTTCTACATAGTCACTTCTATGAAGGACTTATTTGACAACTTATTTGGCGATATTGTCGTCAAGTTTCTTCTTTTGTGAACGATTGGAAATAACTGTAACTATTTTAAACACAATATTTACAATTGAAAGATCCAAGCGAAACATTTAATCTATTGATATATTTAAAATTGTAAAGCTTTTATATGTCCAATTTCAATTTATATGTTCAATTTCTTTCTATTTTTTATGTTTACTGCCACGGGCGCTATGCTTTGGAATTTCCTTATAATACACACTATTAGATAAAAAATAAATTGACAATATGTTCGCGCAGCAGCGTAGCCGAAAGACCGCTGAACGTGGCGTAAAACACCAATCAACAGAACTTGAGCTGCGTTTTTCATTTCATTTGGTCATTAACAGTATAGATGGCGTAGTTTTAACATACAAGTGTATGTTATTGTTCAATACAGTTTAGATGGCGTAGTTTTAATTTATAATATATTTTATTGTTCAATACAGATGAGATGTCAAAATTTTAATAGATAGATGTATTTGTTGTTTAATAGAGATGAGATGTCGAAATGTTAATAGATACATGTATTTTATTGTTCAATACAGATGAGATTTCGAAATTTTAACAGATACATGTATTTTATTGTTCAATACAGATGAGAACTCCAAATTTTAATAGATACATGTATTTTATTGTTCAATTCAGATGAGATGTCGAAATGTTAACAGATACATGTATTTTATTGTTCAATACAGATGAGATGTCGAAATTGTAGCAGATACATGTATTTTAATGTTCAACACAGATGATATGTCGAAATTTTAACAGAGACATGTATTTTTTTGTTCAATACAGATGATATGTCGAAAATTTAACAGATACATGTATTTTATTGTTCAATACAGATGAGATGTCGAAATTTTTACAGATACATTTATTTTATTGTTCAATACAGATGAGATGTCGAAAATTTAACAGATATATGTATTTTATTGTTCAATACAGATGAGATGTCGAGATTTTAACAGATACATGTATTTTATTGTTCAATACAGATGAGATGTCGAAATGTTAACAGATACATGTATTTTATGGTTCAATACAGATGAGATTTCGAAATTTTAACAGATACATGTATTTTATTGTTCAATACAGATGAGAAGTCGAAATTTTAACAGATACATGTATTTTATTGTTCAATACAGATGAGATGTCGAAATGTTAACAGATACATGTATTTTATTGTTCAATACAGATGAGATGTCGAAATGTTAACAGATACATTTATTTTATTGTTCAATACAGATGAGATGTCGAGATTTTAACAGATACATGTATTTTATTGTTCAATACAGATCAGATGTCGACATTGTAACAGATACATGTATTTTATTGTTCAATACAGAACAGATGTCGACATTTTAACAGATACATGTATTTTATTGTTCAAAAAAGATGAAATGTCGACATTTTAACAGATACATGTATTTTAATGTTCAATACAGATGATATGTCGAAATGTTAACAAATACATGTATTTTATTGTACAATACAGTTGAGATGGCGAAATTTTAACAGATACATGTATGTTTGTGATCAATTAGAATAGATGGTGTACATCGATACATTCAATATGTCACAGACATATTGTTATCCACGACAGTGTGGTAAAAGGACTTCCGCGTAAGGTAGTAAAAAGTATAGCAGTGTTAATGTCCGTTAACAATTCTGTTTGCTATAAAAAAAATAAACTATAACTGTATCAAAATCCCACCAGCGATAAATGATTGAAATGTTAATATAGTAGCTGGCCTGATAATAGTGTACTAATTAGCAGATTGGTTGGTTGTGAAGGTTGTCAATGATAACAGAGAAACAGATAATGATCCACTGTTATTATTGGCTCACTGTCCGAAATTTCAAGTATTGTGTGTTTTGTTAGTTAAGGACAGTGGTAACTGTACGTGTGGTCCTGTGACTGCGGCATGTGTCTGCGCTGATAACTCCTATAGCGCATATTAAAATACCCCTCCTAATATGCTTAGATTCCCAATTTGCTTCTGAATAAACTGAACCCTCTTGATAAGGGCACTTTTTTTTAGCACTGGAGGAAAATTAACTTTCCAACAATATGGAAACGCTTCACATCTTGGTTGTGCTAGTGTTAATTATTGTTGGAATACACTGCCATCATATAAGTGAAATAACCTTAAGCACGGCGTAAAACACCAATCAATAAATCAGCTTTATCTGAGTGATAAACTGTAGGTAGAAACTCTAACCTCAGAAAAACAATATTTCTTGAGACAAATATAACGAAAATAAATAAAACTTTTAGCAAACAAATAATCGACAACATGACCTTTACATACAGTTTTTCTGTGTCAGCGTTTCAAAACAATTAATAACAAGTTTTAAAGGCTTGGTCTATTCGTCTTATATTTTTCGTATTTGTATTATAAGCAAGTAACTTGGCTTTAAATATTCTACTTTTAAGAATTCCATAAATGGCTCCATCTGCCTAAAACTACAAATGACCCTTAGGTCACACGATGCGGCTCCGGCAATCGCAGGGGTGGGTTTTACGAGGTTTATTCCGGTTTTCCTTCGTTTTGAAGCATGGGACAATGTGAAGTGGACAATTCGTCTTCATATAAGTGAAATACCCTTGAGTGCGACTCTAAACCCCAATCAAGCAAACAAACAAATAGATTGCAATACATTTCCACGCGCTACCTCACACTTTAAGAAGCTATATCCTTCTTATTATTTGAAATGTGATCATAGTATTGTATTCTCCAGGTATCCATACATTGCTGTTTTACTTTGTTTTGTTATCAAATTTAAACATAGGATCAGTTTGGATTTGTTTTTCTCTATTTTTTAAATTTACTTAGGTCGCATATGCCCATTCTCGACATTTATTCATTAGATAAGCGCCACCATTTGGATTATGATCGTAGAATATCAAATCTAGTTCCGATTTACATAAAAACTTACCTGTAATAAGTAGAAATCTAACAACAGCAATTGTGCATCATTGCAGTGTTTTAAAGCGGTAATACAGCGTACCTTCCCGAAATACATTCTATATAGTATTGTGCATGTTTTCTTCTGATATAATATCTATAGAACAATATGGACAGGTACCAAGGGAAACTATCGCCAATCTCCAACTTGCCGTTGCAGTACTGCTCTTCTGCAACATTAGTTAAAACAAGTTTCAAACATATTAATTAATAAGATATCCGGCATCTGCATTACTCTGGATCGAAACTAAATATTGTTAGGTTCATGTTAAATTATACTTCTCCGTTTGTTAATCGAGAGGAACTAGCCCTATTGCAACTACGACAAAAATCACACAAGAGGTAGAATAAAAACTTATCCTAAAATTTGCATACATAATTAACGATTGATTGATTGATTGGGTTTTACGCCGTGCTTAAGGGCATTTCACTTATATGACGGCGGTGTATTCCAAAAATAATTGACACCAGCACAACCAAAATGTGAAGCAGTTTCCATCATGTTGGAAAGTTAATTTTCCTCCAGTGCCAAGTTAAGACAGCACCGCTACTCTTCAAACAAACTACCGTTAGCCAGAGGACCATAATGTTGGAAAGCCAATTTTCCTAAAGTGTTAAGTGAAGACAGTATTGCAACTTCAAACAAACTGCCCTTAGCCAGAGGGCCATACATTATTAAAGCTTTGCACGGTTCAGTTTTTGGAGTTTATTAACTGGCTTTAAAACTTGACGTTATGTTGTTGTAATTTCATCAAATATAGATATTAAACTTATTGCCCATACGAAATCCGCAGGTAGAGCGATAATGCAGTGTACAATTGGTAAAACCTTGAAAAAGCACCCGACCTATGCCACGACCCATTGAGAATGAATTTTTGTTATTAAACTTGAGGAAGAAATTATCACATTTAGTCGAATGTGATTCTTATCATTTATTCTAGCTGAAGTTTTAATTCCAAATATAATTAGCAGGCTTAACATTTTTTTTCATCCAAATTTACTGATACCTGCGTCAGACAGTGGTATATTATGGTCTTTGATTGTTCTGTTTTTGTCGTGGCTCGACTTTTTTGTTGTCATTGGTGTTGAGGGTGCTTTTTTTGCATCCTTTGGGCTGGCACGCCGTTATGTGAATGAAAGAACCGTAAGTACGGCACTAAACCCCAATCAATCAAACAAACAATTAATATGAGCATACTTTACTAAGTGCTCGCCAGTGTATATGCAAATGTCGCGATGATGGAGCGGCTCAGAGAACCAACAAGTAAAATGAGCAAAAATCTGTTGCAAAGCTTCTACAAATCAGACACACCTTTTAAATCGGACCTCCAAATTGTTGATTTGTTCATTATTTCTATGACGATTTTGGTTTTAAAACCAATGCTTCGTGTTTATGTATTCTTTTTTGTGATTGCCTTTGTGTTCTAGGAGCCAAGGGGCAAGATGAAACCGGTGTGTTTGTGATGTCTTTGTACTACGTCCTTCTACTGTCCTGTGGTGTGTTTGTTGTTGTCAGTTGCGTCGAGGGGGGTTCCTTCCCCCATTGTTCTGTTACGTCCTCTTGTGAGTGAACTTACTTTCAGTACGGAGTTAACCTCGAATTGAAACTAACAAACAAACCGTTTTTAAGCGTTTTATTGTAGTTTCAAAACACATGTATATGAGCAGCATTAAATCAGGGTTGTGCATACAAATCTCAACACGTGTAGCGCAGAATTAAACTGCAATCCACCTGTGCTGCTGTGAATTGAAGTTACGAAACCCAAATCGAAGTGCAAGTTTAAATTAACATTCGAAACCCAACCCGAATCTACATTTGTGGATCTCAAACCGAAAGCAGCGTTTGTGGATTTATGTTTTGAAACTCAGTCCAGCGATACAGTCGCGGAATGTGTATACTCGAATATCTTATCTCACATCAACAGCTAAGCGTGTTTGGAAATTATTGAGCAGTCTTAGCGAGGAGGGTCGTCCAATACCAAACCCAAAGGCTCAAAGTTGGATTTGGTATTGGAATATGCAATCTACAAATGCAAACGCTGGATGGAAGGTCCAGTCAGTGCTTCTTAGGATTGAATATCGGAAGTACCAATTCACAAGTGTTGTGTTGAATTGATGTTTCGAATAACCAATCCACAAGTTTTGTGTTGAATTAAGGTTTCGAATAACTAACCCACAAGTTTTGTGTTGAATTGAGGTTTCGAATAACCAACCCACAAGTGTTGTGTTGAATGGAGGTTTCGAATAACCAATCCACAACTGTTGTGTTGAATTGAGGTTTCGAATAACCAACCCACAAGTGTTGTGTTGAATTGAGGTTTCGAATAACCGACCCACAAGTGTTGTGTTGAATTGAGGTTTCGAATAACCAACCCACAAGTGTTGTCTTGAATTGAGGTTTCGAATAACCAACTCACAGGTGTTGTGTTGAATTGAGGTTTCGAATAACCAACCCACAAGTGTTGTCTTGAATTAAGGTTTCGAACAACCAATCCACAACTGTTGTGTTAAATTGAGCTTTCGAATAACCAATCCGCAAGTGCGGCGATGCATTTGATATTCGAAGACTCAATCACGAGAGCAGCGTTGGATTGGAAAAAGTCAACGGCATAGTTCTTAATGGTTTGTCGTATCTAACAAGGATTTGAAGTATGTGTGTGTGTTTTTGTTGCTGTTGTTGTCGTTGGTTTTTCCGTGATCAAAGAAAGCACTTAACAATACTAAATAGATATAATGTCGTGGGCTTACCTACCATCTGTGTGATCAAATTTAAACTGATTAAACGAGGTAAAACGTGTCGGATTGATCGTTCCCCCTTAGACTATTTTGAATGCGTTTCGAAATATTGTTTTGTGGTTTAATATGGTTTCCTTTAAAGTTAATCAGAAACAGATTTTGCCGCAACCGTTTAAAAAATAAATAAATACAAAAAACAAGTCGCTTTTTTCAGTTCTTGGGGGTTATATTACAATGTACTCATTTTACAGTTTACAATTTACAATTTACAATTTACAGTTCTCAATGATTATTAAGTATAAGACTTAATTCGTGTCAACGTACGGCGTTAAACCCCAATCCAACAAACAAAAACAAATCATTTTTGTCTATCTTTATTTCAACAAGATTTGATAAAAAGATTGTCTGTTCGTTTACGGCGGGTGGTTGGAGGGAGCTTCGTGTTGCAATGGTGCTCTCAGAGTTAAAGGAGTACAGAAAACCGATATGTTTGTGGTGTCTGTATTGCGTCCTGTTATTGTCTTTGTTTGTTGCCAGTAGTGTCGAGGGTGGTTTCCGTCACCCATTGGGCTGGCACAGCGTCATATAAGTGAAATACCCTTAAGTACGACGCTAAACCCCAATCAAACAAATAAACTGTTTGTTTACGAAATTATTCAGAGTTCGCGGATGTATTACTCGCCAATTCGGATATCATTTGCATCGACATTACAATGTACCAAACTATCTTACTGTTTTGTTTTAAGTAAATAAATAAAGACTTTAAAATTTATTAGCATATGTGTTTGAATCTCAATCGTTATTTTACTTCTGCTACCAAGAAATGGAGCGTACTGTGGCTATATAGCACTCCATTTGTCCGTCCTCCGCCACACTTCGGTTTCCGGAAACTACCTCGAAAACTGTTCAATGTATTACAACCAAACTTGATATATACTTCAATCAGACACTGAAAAGGTGCCCTTTGCTATTTCTACGTTTTTACAGATCATAATTTATTTGCATATAGCAATTTTCTATTTCAAAGGATAATACAAGCCAAACTTTGGTTTCCAGAACCTAGCACTACATAACTATTAGCGTATTGTAATTGCCTTTGTCAAAGTATAATATATGTCAGGCTTTGGAGTTTATATCTAGAACCGTTCAATATTTTGAAGCTAAATTTTATATGTATTAAATCAAGTATGTACAGTGTGCCTTTCTTAGTGTTATCGTTACGTTTCTACAACAATCACCTTATTAGCATGTTCAATCTAGGTAGAGGGTTCTAGTCATTTTCGAAACATATTTTGGCGGACTTCATACACGTATGTTATTATAAGGTCAGTGTATTTTAGCACGTTAACTGGGGCCTTGTAAGTTGTTCTTTGTTTCTTCACCACATAATGGTATTTAATTAGCATGTTGTCTTCTTATAGGTAAAAAATCCAGGTGTGCCACACTTTGATTTCTAGAACATGTTACCATAAATTATTAAATTCTTAAATTCGTTATAATACTCATATAATAGGCCTGCGGTAAATAGGTGGTTTTCTCTTGTAAAAATATTCACGTTGTATTGAAGTTTTCATAATAGTAATATTTGTTCACTCCTGCTCAAGTTTAAAATTAAATTACGTGATTATTTTTGTCAGCAATTTAGATCTCAGCTTAATATTATTCTGCTTTGGTGTTATGTAACCAAACTACAGATTTTGAGATAGAAAATGTAATCGAATTCACATTGGCCGTAAAGTAATAGGAATGTGGAATAGCTCCTTCTCAATATATGAACAATTAAAAGATTAACTATTAGAAACGTATTTTTTATCGATATTAGTACTATAAATCTTAAATAAATTTACTATTTGATAACAAAGCTATACAAATGGATGCGTTAATCAAGAGCAATAATTTATATATTACTCTATGCAAACCCCCCTGCAGTTATCTCATTTGATTAGACCGACTCGTAAAATATAAACCCCAATCAAACAAATATATATTGGATACGTCCATTTTGTAATAAACAATACATCACATTCAGCGTTTGATTGGTGATTTAAAGCCCTAATTTAAAGTTTAACTTGTGGGTTCTGATTCGAATAAAGGGTTAACCGTGTATGTAGACACATACACAGAATGCTGCTTTTGATATTTCACCATCATTAACGGTGTTGTATAAAATGTCTCCGCCCCGTTCCACAATCTAATAATAACCTCATCGTCCTATAAAACCTAAATTTTCGACAAATGTACAAACGGAATTGCTTTATTTGTTCATCCTCCCTGGAGTACAATATCTAAGGCACTATCTGCGAATCCTATTGTTGTCGTTGTACCACAGTTAGACAACTTGTTGTCTGCATAATCCGTCATTCAACAATAAATGAAGAAAAATTTAAATATATAGATTTATGATCTGATGGTGTCGGACAGATATATAGTTGTTAACGAGACAAACTCTTTTCGTTCTACAATTGTGCCAAAATATATTTTGTTTACTGAATTAATAAACTTAACATTCTTTTGCTCTAAGATATGTCTTCACCCTATTCCATGGTCACTTTTCTACTGACTCTTCTGGCTACCAGCTTAGACACATTAGATTGAACAAGAACATGGTTTATCATTACATCCCATTATTCTTGACGTGTCCAATTGTGTCGATCTACTACACCTTTTTAATAATCGTTTTACTGAAATGTGTCTGATGTTTTTCTTCATAGTTGTAATCATTTTGCAATTTGTTTTTTTAATCGAAATGTGTTAACTATCTCGCTGGTGTTAGTAATGGTTATCGGACTCGCTAATTCATCAAATGGATTTGTTGTTAGTATTTTGAGAAAATCATTAAGACTGCTAAATATAGAGGCTATATTGCTGACAATAAAATAACATTAAACGCCAGGTCTTGGTAACAAGCTCATTTATTTCACATTACTTTAGGCTGTACCATTTCTCTACTTCTTCGAAGCAATATTCTCCAATTATCACATTCATTCTTTACGCAGATTTACCAGCTTGAAGCAAAAGAAAAGTAAGCGGGTGTGTGCTTATCTTTTTTTTAAATATATATGTAACTGCCTTCAGGAATCAAACCAGAGATCATAATATTGGATAATGTCATATGCCAGTAGTTTGTGAACATGATTCGTTCGTTAAACATCCCCAGGACTATAAGTGTAGTTTAAGACACGGCGCAAAGCCTGCCGCTTCTTTATTTTGTGTTATTTTCCTAGCGGTTTCCCGTAAACCATTTTGTTGATGTTGTTGAAAAAAAAAACAATAATGGTAATATGAAGCTTGGTAATATAAAACGAGAGTATCTGTGTAGCTATAGTAATTGCATTGTTTAGTTGCTATTTTATACGCTATTTTTTTTAATGCAAAACTTATCTTTATGTTAAGGATAGAGTGTTACGAGTAAAGTCATTCTGTTTTTAATTAATACCGAACGATTATTATTTTACAGACAGAGCGAACCACTTCACATGCTATAAATATATGCATGTGTCATTATAATGATAGACTGTGATCCTAGTCATTAAGGCGAACATTCCTTGGCCACGGTGTTTGAAACCATTATACGAATGAATCCATAAAGTGTATTTCCTTTTGAGAATATTATAATATCTAATCATTGCAATACACATTTGAATTACATAACAGACATTAGTTGATTAGTTAATAGTTGTCTGCGTCCTCACAGAGCGGTGTACACAGCATATGAAACCATAACGATCTTGGAAACATATTGGTGTCAGAGTACAGTAAGTGTGTTAATCGTCTGGAGAAAATGTAGTTCTACTTTATTTATTATTAACTGAGAGAGCCCCGTCTTCCAAATTACAGTTGAGTTCCAGAAGCTAATTTGCAAGTTAAAGTGTCGTGTTTTAGTAATTGCCAATAGTAAATGTCTTTATTGCTATAGTTTATACGATATTTAGCACAAAAAACAACATCTTACTTAGAGCTGTTTTTAACACTCTGTTGATAAGAAACGACGAAAGCGCTACGATTTAGAGTTTAGAGTGTCACCATTGAAGATAATGCAAAAATAAATCCAACTTTTATTTGATTCAGGAATTCTTCGACAGACAAAACCCGGTTTAAGGCCTTTGATGTAACCTCAATGGGTGCAGGGAGAGCCTCTTTGTCACTGCTTTACAAACACAAGTTTGTTTGTTTGTTTGATTGTTTGATTGAGATACACCTCTTGCAGTCGGCCCCTCTAACATAGATTACATGTGCCCACGAAATACGATAAGTCCGTTGACCGAAAGGCTTAACCGCGTTCCTCGGTGAAAGACATTTGGATCTGTCATTATTACACATTACCTAATACTTTTCGATGAGTGTCCGCAGATGTCGATCTTTATAGCAGAAACCGCAGGCTTAATTTACGATGTTCAATGAGCACCTTTTCAATGGCGGAGGTGGACCGTTAATCTTGCTTTAAGACAGTTTCCGCCATATCGTATTTATAAATTACCAATTTCGTATTTTTTTAATTTTATTTTTTTTAAATATAATTTTGGTGTGTGTGGTTTTAATCAGTAATTAAGCTTACTTCACTCATTTGATGGCATGGCAGACTAGTGGAAGGAAGAAATTCATCCCATACATCAGTGCCAAAAAACAATGACCCACGCAGACACGGTAAAAATACGTTACAAAATATTACTTTTGTGTTGCTCTTTTTCTACAGAACCGCCAATTGTCATATGTATCTATATTTGATGTGAGTTGTATGAACAGAACGTAAGAAACCTTTTCACAGGTTCATGTACCGAAGCTAAATATAGCTTATTTTCAATTATGCGCTTTACAATTAGCGCTATGTTAACATGCTCGGCAATTATAAGAAAACCACCGTTATCCATGATTGGAACCATTGGACCAATGATGAAAACATCAAATTGAAATAATCCTAATAACGTGTATTATTATCAAAACAAATATTGATTCGCTTGTATCATAAAGTCCAAATGAAAAGTAGTTTATGTTACCCAGTGGTTTTATAATTATTGATTGATGTGTATGGGTTCATGTAGCAACACAAGCGAACACCGCTTACATCCCCCCTCATGTCTATTGAGTAGATACTGGTTCAACAATCTTTAACATAGACAACGTTTTATTACCGGACGTGCACGGCGAAAATAAAAACATCTCTGAAAGTATGCTATGGAACCAGCGACCAATCAGGTTTTCATATCAAGCATTCAAAGTACCAAAATGTACCACATATGGTCCGAATTGAAAATGCACACACCAGTTTTTATATTACAATTCTTTCAATAACTTCTAGACACCCATTAGAATACAGTAAACACAAACAAAAATTGGTACAGTTTAAATTTAGAATATTAAATGGTGGTATGTTCTAATAGCTAGAGCAGCTCACAGCAGCCAATCAAATTACAATACTCTTTTAAAATGTGGATTCGACAATCATTAGATTTGGAACAGTAACTGTTGGTTAACTGTTTAATTACCATCAGGACATCGAGCGGTCTTTAAGATACGATCAGGACACTTAACACTTTAAATTAATCGGCTATAGTACACATTGTTGCAGCAACCGATCAGATCACAGTCTGCAAACAATATGCGGGCTCGACACTTGGAAAAGGAAATACACACAAAGCTAGAACGAGAGGCTTAGAATGGTTCCGAAGAGATGCTATATAAACCAATAACAACCAGATTGTCATAAGCATATTCGACATAGTGCGGAAATACGGCAAATATCAACAAGTTGCACGTTAACACCCAGTTGATACTCGCATACATTGTATAGAATAGAATATATGCGGCGATTCTTGACACTTGCTCGTGAAAAAGAATGTGCAGTAATGGACGGTCACATTTAGATACATGTACGTGTCATATTAAACAAGAAATACATATATTTGTTTTACTAAATACGTTTTCACTCAAGCAGGAATCTCAGGGAAACTATCTTCTGACGATCGGATGAGAGTTGACACACACGTGCAGGACAACAAAAGCACACAAAGCCGCTTGATATATCTGTAAAGTTATTTTAAGAATTGATGATTTCATCGAAACATGACTTGAGAGAATTCATGCAAGGTAATCTTTTTTACAGTTATCCAATCCCAAACTCAATGGTTATTTTGATCATATTTTTATTTGCAGTTGAGGAAACACCGACTTTAGCCGAGCATTGAACCGAACGAGTCGGAACGAAACTGACCGTTGCCAGGGACCCTCACAAAGGAATGAAATATTCCGATTAAGGCATCAAGCTATTTTGAAGACTCAACCCTTCGGTATTTTTTTGTACTTTTGAAGAAACTATCTCAAGCTTTCTAGTTTATTCTTGACCTAAAATTGCAACAACAGGGACCACATTTACACAATATCCTACCAATTTCACAGTTCAATTTTGAACGAAAGGCCAAAGAGAGCAAATATCTTTAAACATGTATTACAATCTTCCAATCGTCGTATGCGGTTGTCGTTCACGAATTGAATATTGATGAAAATGGCCAGAGGTGTGGTTCATCAAAGATCAATCAACTATGCTTCACTTCACTGGTATTCTGGCGTTTTTCTCCGAGACGTTGTGTTCTATTAACAGAAAAGTGCGTCTCCGTTTCATGAAAGCATTGCTGTTTTCCCGACAACCCAAGCGATTTACCAATACCATTTAACATTTAGTAGCATTCTAATGTTCTGTGAAAAATATTTCACATTGCTTCCGCGTATTTGATAAAGTCTGACAGCAACTTAACAACGAACTGGATCATTGGAATCGGTCATGGGATAATTTAAACGGTAAATAAACAAATTAAATGAGCCTAAGTAGACAGCCTGTATGCTAAACAGTATTAAAGCAGATGTGGTGTGCATTGATATTTGTGTTATTGCCAGTTTTGTAAAACAAGTGTCTCATGTATGGTAGACATTTCATGCCATTTTGTTTGGGCTCTATAACATCAATTATTAGTCAATAAATGTTGGCGATAACCGCCTCATAAGACAGTGTTTGTTTTCGATGGATTAAAAAATATTCTCATATCATTGTGAAGAACATTTAATGAACAATAATGAACGCTATAAAGACCGGAACTATTGGCATGAAACGTCTACAAAACTTGAGTTATAACGCTTATAACTTCTCTTTACAGCCTGTTCCTTCAGACTCCACAAACACAGTCATATTATATGTTTAGTTAGGGCAGAAATTGCACTACTTTGACTTTTGTAAACAAATGACGCAAATAAGGGTTTTGACTCAATTAAATTAACTTCTTTCTAAGAAGGTATAAAATCAATATAATTCTCAGCCAATCGCTTTAGTAGAGCACTCGGAACCAAATTGTAGTTTTTAAGGTGACTATATTAATATTTGAAATGTCGAAACACCTCCTACTTATGTTTTAGGCGACGGGGGGGAGCTGGTGACGATTATAGATAAGCCGCAACATCACCTTGAACAGTAAAACGTGGTTAACAGAACAAAAATAAACCTTGCTTAAGGACATCATCGTTTCTTCACTAACACTGTGTACTGTGATAACGTTTCCCCAATCATAGCATGCCCTAGTTGGGCTGTAAAACGTGACCGAGAACACGAAATTGTTTTCTTCTGTCTTGGAAATTTGTTCGTACCAATGTTGAGCTAACAACGTTTGTCAATAATTTGTCCAAGACAATGGTATTTCCACGGCTATGACCACTAATTTATACTCACATTTAACATCCCGTTCGAGATAAAGGGAGTCTTCTTTTATTCATCCTGCATTTGTAAACAGTGTACAACTTACTTTATAAACTGGGCATCTTTTTGGCTAAGTGCAAAGATTTGAAACTCTCACGAGCATTGTACAATGTTATTTATTTCGAGTTAAATCTGTAGGCAGACCATAACATCAACGGAGTGACTTAAACCAATAATGCTCCTGAAGTCGTGCCATGATATTGTCAGACAGCTAGGTGTGCCATTAAATCAACAAAATAAAAAACAACCGAAAGAGACTGAGCGTCTATATTACATTTTTATTGAATATTTAATAATTACCGACAAACAAATCCATCCAATCCATGGAAAATCAAATACAGTGTAATAAACTCAAACGCAAGGACCATGTTAACTAAATTCTTGTACGGCAATCTTTCATAAACCACACAAAACAGAATTGTATTCATACATCCTGTTGTTCACACACAAACCCATAGACCCTGTAATTTGATGACATAATGCTTTGCTTGTAAATACACTTTTTAATACGTGAATATCACTGGACCCCGGTTATGTGGCATTGGACTAGTCAGGTACTCAATGGGCCGCCGTGGATTATTTCCCCTTCGTTCCCAGAAAAAAGTGATATATTAATGCGGCATTACCACAGCGACAATACAGCGGACGTTATCCGAATAACTGAAATGGTCCAATGCTAGAGGTAACATCGTTTCTTATCACGTTTCTTCAAATTTATTAAAATGATTCGAACTGGACGGTCGGTAAATAGTTCTACGTTTAATCGGGAAATTGTCAACGATGGCCGAAGTAGTTTTACCTCGGACTACAGTCCTTTAATGTACTACCCATGTCTTCAACCGAGTTCGGCCTAAGCAGTGTATTTTTCTTTTTCGTCACAGGCTTGTAGCACAACTTATAATATGATATCAAGACGTTAAGCCGAAATTCTGATATATTTGTTAATTTAATTATGTCTATATATAAAACACTTATAAAACTTATCTTTCAGAGGTTGTAATGAATGGCATGAAATGGACCAGTATGTAAACATTTTTCACTGTTGTGAAGTTTCTGATTTGAAATTTGTGAGAAAAATAATCTTTAGACGCATTTTTCACAGCAGGTTCAATTAAAACACAGTCAGTTAATTACTTGTTTCACATATTTATTCACTTTTACTTTTTTGTTGACTGAAGTTTGAATTCAAAGGACAATGGAAGTTTCAACGAATTTCATAAGTATTTCCAGTTAAGTATAATATTGGTAACCTGTTATGTGACCACCACATCTAAGATGAATCTTATACTCTTGCACTAGCAGCGCCCTAAGCTAGTGAACTATCTGAACTGATTGATCCATAATCTGGGCCATCAATCATGAACATAGTTATCACAAATTCATATATTGCTGTATATTGCTTAATCAACTCGTAGGAGATGATGAACGCTTTTGAAAATAAGAAATTGATGACTAGGAACGCCAGAATTTATTATTCAAAACTCAATTTTCTATCTACAATACTTGCTTAATCATGAACGGTGAAATAGTCTGTGCGACAAAATACATCCCCTTTATGTTTGTATTTTAATTGATTTTGTCTCTTCAGTCTCGCTATATGTTGTGTTGTTATGGCGTCCTAATACCGAGGCAAACAAGACGTAAACCGTAAATATGTGAAGTAATAATGTTATCAGAGGAGCGAATTGTTTTACAAGACCAAGGAAATAACAGTAACCTGTACACAATCAGTCTTAGTAAGTCAAAGACCTGTCGGATACTTCGAGGTGTAAACTTTACACGTATGTTTATTTTTTAAAATTACTGTTAATCGTTTAATATGCTAGAAGGAATGATCATCTGATTTTATGTGTAGAAATAGAAGTTTAATTCCATAGTATCTCGCTAAATTTACACCAAATTATTGTCAATCGTTTAATATGCTAGAAGGAATGATCATCTGATTTTATGTGTAGAAATAGAAGTTTAATTCCATAGTATCTCGC